>JAXGGA010012140.1:0-39768 GCA_038373865.1 Uloborus plumipes | reverse complement strand
ATTATTAGAAAAAATCTTCCTAATGCTCTAAATTCTTCCGTTTTAAGAATTTTAACTTCAAAATCCAGTGGCTTACTCATAATACATGTAAGAATTCATATATGGTACCATTTTTGCTCAGCAGATTTCAGCATGTGTTCTGCCGAGAAGATAATGGCGGTTTCTCACCATTTGCAGCAAAAAGGTAAGTGCAGCTTTTATTACTTCTCAAAATACTATTATATGTAATTCCCTGCACCTAATGAAAATTCCACAGCACTAAATAGACTCTTTATGACTAATTCAGTACTTTTAATGAAAAAAATAACTGTAAATTTAATTGTTGATACGATTTTTATATCTGTTCTTCTAATAGGACATCAGGCCTTGGAGCACACACGGCCCATTCTTCGTCCTGTTCTATTAACAGTACATTAGGTGCTTAGTAGTGCTCAAATCATGTTTTGTTTTAAAAAAAACAATACCTTCTGTTAAATTATTGCCTCATGACTATAGTTTTTATATTTTAAGAAATTTATTGAATAATTACGTGCATATTATTGTCTGTATCAAATTACGCACACTGAAATACATGTTTATTTCCTTAGCTAATATTAGAAGTAAAATGTTGTCCTTGAAAAAGAAATTCAGTGCCTAAATAATATGGATGATCCTAATTTAGAAGATGTAGACTTAGTTGGGTCTGATGATGAATGGCAGCCATCAAATTATGATTTGCCGCACTTAATACCTGATGAAGAGAAAGATTTCCCCTATTTCAGTATGGCTATAACAAACTCTTGGTTAGAGTATAAACAGAATACCGCTTCGTTAGGAATTACAAGTAAAGATCAAATGGATTCGCTCGGTTTCACGTTTGATGTAGCAGAAATGTTGGCATTCGCAAAACAAGCAACAACCGCCTCTAAATGTGGGAGACCATCAGGAAATAGTCCTGTTGTACCACCAGCGAAGAAAAAATTGAACCCAGCTGTTAGACCCTGTGGATATGTGAGGTATGATTTAATAAATCACATGATTGAGAGAAGTTCGAAACAGCAGATATGCAAATTAGAAGGTTGCACCTATAAAACAATTTTTTATTGTGAAAAATGTGAAATGTATCTACGTTTTCATGCGCAAAGGAATTGTTTCAAAAAATTTCACACCAAAGAGGTGTAAATATACTTAGAAATAAATGTTTTTTAATGCGTTAAAATGCTAAAATGTTTTAAAATGCTTTTTTATTTAATAACAGCCTGGTGTTCTACTATTAGAACATTTTTTAATTAGCTCCGTAATTGGTAGAATCTCATAATATTACATATTTAACATATTTACATGCATTATAGCATATATAACCATTTTTTATCTACCCAATTAAAAATTCAGGGCCGAAAGGGTTAACAAATTCTTTCCCGGTATTTTCCCGAAACTGACGTGTAAGATATATAGTTGCGGGTCACAAACACACACAAATACGATATATGTTTTAAAGCTTTCATTTATTTGTATACTTATTTAATATAAGGGCGATTCTCTGTAAACTGGTAATTGGCTGTCCGGACTGAGTATTTTAAAAATAATAAAGTGTAATAAAGTGATTATCGCTCTTAATACAAGTAAAGCATTAATACTTTGTGGCCCAATTGTATTTGGAGTGATAACAATTTAATTTTTTTTTTTCTAGATATTATCGAAGCTCCAAAAACACAGTCCCCTGGCTGTCCCAATCCCATAGTCTAACTGCTAAAGATAGCATTTCAAAAAACCTATTAACATTACATGAATTTGGCAATTAATATCTAAAAATAGAATAATGAAGCTATATTTTTCTTATGAAATAAGGTCTAATTACGTATTTCTAAAACTTAAAATTGTCATGTAAATTCTGTCCGGAGTTTTTTCAAACAGTCCCCTGCAACAAATTCAAAGCTGTAATACGAAAAATCTATAACTTTTGCAAATTCTTTTTGGCATGAAGTTTAAAGTAATCAGTGTGAATTTGCCGAAATCGCCGAGAACGGTGTTGAAACGCTACTTTGCTTGGTTTGAGAGCCACATTTGTGATGAAAGTATGCATCAGGGTCGTTGCGAAAACAGTCCTCTGGGAAGTGATTTTATTAATGTCAATTAATTTAATTATAAAACATATTAGTTATTATGTCCACGATTTGTGCCTAAATTTATAGGTAGTCTCGTAACTAATTATGTTCCAGTAGTTTTGCAGATATTACGCAACAAAGAGCAAAAACACGGTCACCTGGCACAGTCCCCTGCCTAGTTATACTAGACGGGGACTTACCCCTTATCATGATTTATCAGAAAAACACAAACTTCAATTGGCCCTCCTTCAAACCAAAGTAATAGATTCATTTTCTGAGCAATAGTATTATAATTACACGAACATTTCAAAAAACCGTGCCCGGACAGATTTTGTGTGAAAAATGACGAGTTTACAGAGAATCGCCCATAAACATGTTCGTTTATTGATTACTAGCGGTACCCGCACGGCTTTGCCCGTGGTATAAAATTAAAATTTCATTTGTAAAATAATTGACACAGCAGAAAAAATGCTCTATTTTAGTTGCAATTCAACTATATTTCCTTCAAAGTATGATATAAAAATCTGGTATGGACCCCACGCTACTTAATTTTACGTGTAAATTTCTTAGTAGATGCCTTAAGTGCTAAAATAGTGCTTGGAGTGAGCAAGATAACAGTTCAAATATTTATATTCCCAGTTTGTCACGAAACAATGCAAAAAAAAGTTTTAGTGATTAATCTCCTAAATATCACCGATTTTAACATCATTCAGTGGATTTTTCGCAAAATATCGCCAATAGCGCCAAATTGAGTCCAAATAAAAAAAGAAAACAATTTTTTCGCCAACTTAACGATATGTCGCCAACTTGGCGGCAACTACTTGACAACCAAAAGCTTGGCGATATATTGCCAAGTGGTTGGGCCAATTCATATCACTTTTGTCTGCATTGAAATGAACACTGATTCACTCCATAAAAGGGGTAAAACACCCCCTTGGAACATTCGAATGCAACCCCAAGGGGAGATGCACAAAAATAAGCCAAAAGAGAAAATAAGAACAATTTTGTTGCTCACAGAAACCAACAGAAATCTTACAAAGTTTAAAAGAAGAAGAAAGTTTTATTTCCTTGCTTTAAAAACAAAACGATCGATGCAATAACGCAATTGATACGATATTTGGTTAATCTGTGCTTTAGGTACCCTTTTCTCGCTAAATGGGCGATAGGCGCGCCAAGCGTGGTAACCCTGGCTATTTTGCGTAGTTTCTCTCGGAGCTTTCACTTCCGCGAGACACGCAAAAACGCGCCAAGTAAGGTCCCAAAGCATTTTCACCCGGAAAAGACAGGGTTGCCAGAGAATTGAAACAAAAAAATACTACGCCTCCTCTAAAAAAAATATTACAAAATACTACTGTTTCCAAACGTTGCCAAAATCAATGTTGCTGAACTGCGAAATCTATGAAAATGAAAAAAAAAATCCGCTAAATCTTTTAATTAAGTCATTAGTATATTGGAAACAGGGTTGCCGGAAAAATACTACGCTCCTTATTTGGACCGAAAAAATATTACCGTAGTATCAAAAATACTACGTCTGGCGACGCTGGAAAAAGAACGAAACAAAAATAGGTATGAACACGTAACCATGGTAACAACATGAAAAGTTGATTTCCGTTGATAAAATAATTCTTTTCATCTCTTTTCAAACAAATTTTGTTATCGAGCTGAACCATTTTAGAATCGTTTGGCTTGCTTTACTGAAGGTAAGCCTTGAATTCCGGGATTCTAAAAACAATTGTTACAGCTCTCCTGATGATCGTAGAAACTTCGAAAAAACTTCATTTTGTGCAGAAAATTTCAAGCTTTCGAATGATATAAGACTTGAAAATGTGTATGAAATATTTCTTCCCTATTTTATCGAATTTCCGCTAAGAATTCAAATAGAAAAAGAACGAAATGGAATTTTCGAAAAATCGCTTCGAGGTGCAAAACTACATGCTACAAACTAATTTTGTACCAAGTGGCATGAAAATCGACCGAACGGTTTGGGCGCTACGCGCGTAACAGACAGACAGACACAAGGACAGAAAGAAAGACAAACCTTCAGCTTTATTATTAGTAGAGATTTTCACTGAATTGATTTATTTCTTTTGTGTATGTGTGTGCATTAGTGCAAATGGAGATTTCCCCTCGGGGGGGGGGGGGGGGGGGCAGTTGACTTTCTCCGGGAGGGCAGTGCCCCCCCCCTCCCGGAGAGATGCCTGAAAGAAACACTGCTGTTGGACAAACACAGGAAGCATTTACAATAGATGAAGGAAGAGACATACGACACACTCAAGGTAAGGTGGGAATCGAACCTAAATCTTCTGACTTTAGAAGAGACATTGGAGGATTACCTTATAGAAATAGTTAATGTCAGAACTTTACCGACCTGCGCACAAGGTTAATTTAATGTTTAGGAACTCATATGAGGGTTTTTCGTTCCCTAGGGGAAGTCAACCCGCCATGTGAATTTTCCTTATACAAACTTGCAGTTTTTGTCGAATCTTTGTCAAGTTTGGTTCAGAGTTCTGTTGATGCTCAAGAATTCACATTGTGGAACTTTGTCTTGTCACCCCTCCCCTGGGGGGGGGGGGGATTCGATTGAAGCAAGCGGAATGTTTACGCCTATTAATAACAATAACACTCCCAGCAATAAGAGCATTTTTTTTTTTTTTTTTTTTTTGAAAAAAGCTAAAGAGTTCGAATCTAAAGTTCGAGTTCATAGAATTGCTCTTTTCTACATTGACTGGAAATTTTGCACTACTTTTTTTTTCTTTTATCTAAACCTGATAGTTGCAAATGCTTCCCTCGTCCCTTGACGGAACTTTTATTTTCGATGTAGATCGTGCAACGCGGCTAAGTATAAATAATTTATAAAATATAGGCACCTTGCAAAGGCGGATCTAGAAATGTTTCGGGGGGGGGGGGATTTCATCACGTATCTTTTATTACATATCTTGAGGAGACTCCTAAACCTTCCTTCTGCTATTAGAATCAAAAATAGTCTTAAAATGCCTCAGAGCCGTAGAAAAGGGGGATTGTGGAGGAAAACCCTCGTATTTAAAAAAAAAAAAGTGAATGTGTAAACTAAAACTTTCTCAAGATATTCAGGCTCTTTAATATTTAAAATAAAAAAAAAGTGAAAATGAAAAAAGGAGAGGGGGTATCACTGAAAAGTACTACATGTTAAAAATCCACACAAACGTTAAAATTTTTCTGACTAAGGCAGTGCCTGATTACCCAAAAGGTTCGGGGAGCTTGAGCTTCCCCTCTAAAATTTCAAAGGGCCCAAAAATGACAGGAAAACTGCTTAAAAACTCCAGTTCCTGCATTTTAATTCGATTTCAAAGATAATTTGTTCAATATAGTTTGGCACAACTGTGTTACTATGGATTTTTATGCTAATTTTGTGAAGTGAGCAATGTTATTCAACAACAAACCACCCACATTTGCCGAGAATTATATTGCAAGCATATGTGAACTAAACTTTAATCTGAATTTTACTGGACCACTTTAAGAACAATCTTTGTAGTATTAGAGTGAGTTTTGTTTCAACATACAGTTTTCTAAAAAAGTTTCTTCACAAAAAGTAGAGGACCCCTACGGGGGACTGAGCGTGAGTTTCCCCTTACTTCAGAGGTTAATCGGGCCCTGGACTAGGGCCGCAAGGACTTGAATTTCAAACAAGTAAAAACACCAGGCTGGAAACTAAAAATTTCATATTGAAAAAAATAAAAGCATTAAAAATTTTTCAGAAAAAAATATGAGAGTAGGTTTTTTACACCATTTTTACCATTTATTTCATTGAATTGAATTCGACAGAGATTTAGTCAAAAAAGGGGAAGGATTGAAGGTCCCCAAATCTTATTATCTCTTCATTTTAAGACACCAAATGTAAAGCGCTTTTGATCCATTAATTTTGGGAAATTCTAACAAATTATTTCCAAACCCCGCTACTTTCTCTCAGGAGAGCGCCCAGCTCAAAACCACCGAGAAACCTCCCCCCCCCCCCCTCTATTAAAGTTCCTCTAAAATTTCGCTTATAGGATTTCAATTTGGCAAAATTCCGAACCTACGGGAAGAGCTCCAGAACTTCTGATAAAACTCCCATTATCACGAATCATCTACAACTACGTTTCGGAAAACTAACACCTCGCCTCCCACTAACATTACAAAATGATCGTCTAAAAATCAAGTTTTACAAACAAAGAAAAATTTCCGGAAATCATTGAAAGTTGATTAGTCACATTTTCGGAGCTTCAATTGCAAAAAAATTTTTCTTTTAGAGCCCCCCCCCCCAGCAGTTTTAGGTTTCAGTAGGCAGTTTAGGCCTCTTTTAGATACGTTTTAACTAATTAAGGGGACGCCGATCTCATACTCCCCCAACCCCTCTGACTTTTTTTTGCCTTCGACGACCTTGCTTGAACTTCAATACTGAAAATCTATCAGGGCCGTAACCAGACTTTTGTTTCGGAAAGGGTTTCTCAAAACACCTTTAAAATCTATATGGTCAATCAAACTTGATTTATTTTCTATATCTTATTGATTTTTGTTGCATTAGGTTATTTAAATAAAGGGGTGCTACTTTAAGGAAGAAAATAAAATCAGCAATTAACATAAACTGGGAAGCTGGGAATAACTTTGAAAACTTAGCTTTTTTCCTTGAGATTGTGAGCGATGTCTTTTTGATAAGGTAATATTAAAACTGCTACAAAACACACTTTACAATGGCTATGTGCTGCAATCTGTTAATAACGAATTGAAACAATACCAAGGTACTGATTGAACACTATTATTTGGTTGAAATGCTCATTTTGGGGAAATTCAGACATTTTTTTTGGACCGTCCCTAAAAAGGGACGCTAGGCACTAATGGGTTAACATGAGTGAATGTTAAAAAAAAAAATAATAATAGTAAAGGAAAACGATCAGATGTGTGTGTGCACTATATGAGTTTCTTGTACCCTTATAAAATAATCTTTTTAACAACTCAAAAGAATAGATGAATGCTTGTACTCATTTATGTGCATTCTAAGAAATACTTCTTAAATTCATGTTTTATGACACTTATAAAATATTTTAAATGGAGAGTTGAGCACTTTTAAATTTAAAGAATTTTGGGAGTTTTCTTAGCGGTAGATAAAATTTGAAGAAAAGCGCTGTACTGTGTTTAAGAAATGTTTGCAATAACTGCAATAAAAATAATATGAGTACTGAATTTGTACAATTATTCAATAATTCCATTTTTCAAAAAACATTGAAAAATAACTTAGAAAACAAAATAGTAATTTTTTCAGTAGAAAGTGCAATAAAAATTATTTAAAAGAGTTTTGGGAAATTTCGGAGGGGGTTTTAACATTAAGAACCCAACCCTTAAACACTGCCTTGAAATCCACCAATTATTCTTCCCTTAAAAGAGGGGCGATAGTTCCCATCGCCGCTCCCTTGTATCCGTCCCTGTCATTTTATTTATTTCATCCCGGGCCCCCTGGCGCCTCGTGACCGGACCAACACCATCTAGAGAGGAAAGAATTCAGAAAAGTCAAATTCTTAAATAAATTCACATCATAAGTAGATGGAAGTAAATTAAAAAAAAAAAGTGCCTTACAAAACATATTCCACTGCCAATATAGTGTTACAAGAAGGAAAACAATTTTGGCAGTTTTTCTGAGCTCTGATAAATAAATTTTTCATGTAAATTTACAAGTCAATTAATAATGATAAATGGCAAAGAACGATGTTGTTTTTTTTACATAGAGCCGAAATTATCTCCATATATTATTTCTCTAAGCCGAATCCTATACCCGGTCGAAACTCGCTCATTTCTTTATCGAATTGCATGAAAATTTATGATTTTGAAGCTTATCCCGCGGGCTATTGACGAAAATTAGACCCAACCTCTAAAAAGTGTCGGTTCGTTTTTTATTCGAACTTCAATTTTTGTTCACAAAATTGACTCTATCTAGCGAAATAATTGTCGTATCGTCTCCATTTTGATTTCATTCGAAAGATTAAAAAAAAATGCGTTCTTTAGAACGTTTCTCCGCTAGCGCCGCGTAACGAGAATCTCGAAAATACACGTTTAAGCGACTTATAAGCGATTTAAGTTTGAAAAAGTTAAATTTTTTGCTCAACTGTCAAAATCGTTACATTGTTGCTCAAATCAATTTTAAATGCGACATTTCAAGCCAAGGCTTAGCTCGGTAAACCTTAATTGTAACTTTTATTGTTTCAAAATACTATGGTAGTTTTGCGATAACGTTAGTATTTAGTTTAGTAGTAGCCTTGGGTATTTGATTTTAATATAGGGTATCACTTTTGTAGTAGTTGTAAAAGTGAACGTGTCTTTGATCTCTTTGAAAAGTTGTCAGAACGACGGCAGTAGATGGCGATATTGTGCAAATGAAGCCAATAAAATTTGTCGTATTAAATTTTAAGTTTAGAGTTTTTTTTTTTTTTTTTTTTTTTGCGGAATTCCGCACGGGTCATCTAGTACGTTTATAATACATTTCTCTGTTAGAATAAGTGAATCGTTTGAAAACAACTCCATTTTTGGCATAATATCGTAAATCGAGAGTGAAAGGGGCACATCTTAGACGCTAATCCACTTTAAAAAAATGCCCCTTTCTTTCTTGGTGTGCGAGACGTCTTTTTTAAAAGGAGAACAACTTGCACTTTTTGTTTAACAATGACAAATTGCTAAGTGTTTTCTTTTTGGACCTCACACGTCGAGTGAAATACGATGGGGATGAGGGACAATTATCTGGTCAACAAGATGAAATAAGTGAAAAAGTTTAACTTCAAGATTTCTTCGAAAAAGATCGTAAGATTCCCCCCCCCCCCACAATATTAGTACTTTTTTCTTATTAAAATCACTTTTTCCCCCAAGAAGCGTTCTTTTCCTCTCTTTAATAAAATATTTTTCAAAAACTTTCAACTCAGCATTCGGGCTCGGTGCCCCCCCCCCCCCTCAGTTTGCGCAACTGCAGTGTACGGTGTAGGCTTGTTGTAGGGCAATTTGGAAGGAAGGAAAATTTCTTCTTTAGAGGAGAAGTTAATTTACGCTTCAAAAGATTTTTAAAAATCATACATTGTTTTTTTTTAAATAAAAATTAAAATGCGATTTTTTACGCATTTGGGGAAACTGCAAGGGCCTGGCGGAGCGATTAAAAAGACAACGCATAAAATTTTTAAAAATAAAACTGTACTATTTTCTACATTGTTGGCGAAACTTCCAGGGCCTTGTGGAGGATCAAAATATATTTTGATTTCAAAGCAATTTTTTCTACAAGCATTCGGTAACAAGACACAACTTTAACCAACACAGGAGTTTTCGATTTAAAAAAAAGTTAACATCTACCCACCCTAACACTCCCGAATGCTGTAAAACTTGTTTCACTGCTAGCGCAGTCTTATTGCGGGAAAACAACGTTCACTATCTTGCTGCGCTAATAAATAAATACATTTTTCATGTAAATATACAACAGATTATATTGAAAAATGACTGAAACACGATGTAATTTATTAATAAACAGCCAAAATTATACAGTTTCCATATAACGCTCTATTACAATAAATGAATCGTTCATTTCCAACGCACACAAATAACATCCCTATTTTTGATCTCATAGGTCTTTTTTAAAAAGAGAACAACTTTTAGTTTTTATAATTTTTTTAAGGAAAAATAAATTAAAAATTGTTTTAATTCAGAACACTGTTATCCAGTGGCGTAGCTAGGGGTTGGCAGGAGTGGCTCTTGCCACGGGCGCAGCAGTCAGGGGGGCGGCATTTTGACCGATTAAAAAAAAATTTTTTTGGTCGAATCCAAACAGACTAAAAAATGAAAATTTCGTAGACACCCCGAGTAGCGCAAACTGCTCCCCCACGCTAAAAGACAAACCATACAAAATATGCAACTTTGCTTTGCTAGATTTATATGAGGTCTGGAGTGTTTATAAGTGGCTGATCTGAAATCAGCCGGTCTTATTCACTTAAAAGAGATATAAACAAACCTTTTCTCTCCGCTTCTTTCCAGCCGTTTTTTTACAATATCACTTTAACTTATCAATTACATACTATACTTTGGAAATAAAGTTCTACGATTTAAAAATCGGCGAGCTTTTGTTTAAAACATTTCGGATGCTGATTTTTCAATGCAATTTTATGATGACAGAAAATAACTCCTCTGTTGGTATTATTTTCTGTGGCAAAAATTAGCCAGAGAATAATATGTATTTCTTAAAAAACGGGAGTGGAAGGTTTCTTAAAAACGATTATTGCAAATTTAGCTATTTTAAAAATTTGTAGCAAGAGCCTATAGGCTCTTGGTGCAAACTTTAATGTATACGTCAAATGAAGATTCCAAAAATGTGTAACTCAAGTACAGCGGCTCGATTTTGAACGAGTAACGTTTTCAATCGCTGTTTGTGCTTCTATGGCTCAGTATAGAAGGTTCAAAAAAAAAAAAAAAAACTTGATTAATAAATCTTTTTTTTATTGAGTTTCGATTTCGTATTTTGGAATTTTTTCTATTTTATATGTACTTTAATGAAGTGCTCTCCCTTCTAAACTATATATAGCACTACTTTGTTCTATATACTCTTACCGTTTTAGTATTATTGGGCGGGATTGAGCTCGATTTGTAACTACACCAGTGCAATATGTTTTGTGCTCTTTCTATTGTCAAAAAAAAAAGCTATTGTTTCTCATGTATTACTGAACGCCAAGTGAATGTTGAGGGAACATGCGTGTACTCTACCCTATTTCAGGGGGCGGGTCACTTTTTAAAACTGTACACAAATATACGTTGCCAATCAGGTTTTTTTATTTTTTTTATTCTCAGTTCGAGCACCGTCGTTGTGTTACCCGCCAATACCTACCTTATTGTTGAACCATGTTTGTATACGCTACACTTAAAATTAAAAAAAAAAAAAAAAAAAATCAAGAAAATACATCTGGTACTTTCTTAAAGCCAATTGAACAATTGCCCCTCTCCTAACTCCCCTCATAGATAATATTAGTATCGAATAACGGGGCGGGTCTCTGGAACATTTTAAAAACTTTAAGTGAAAAGTATTTATTCATAAAAAATAATCGGAAGCCAAAAATAGCGAGCTTTTATTTTGCCTGTATGCAAAAAGTCGTATTTATTAAGCCAATTTCAGATTAATTATGCTTTTCATATTATCTTTGATTTCCTAATTACAATAGAATCAATGCTTTGACATTTATTTAAAATGCACAAATTGTGCTTATTTTATACATTCTTCTAGTGTTTTAAAACAAATTCTAATTAAAATAAAAGCTGTTGGGTCATTCCATAGAAAGTAGGACATGCAAGTCATTTTTCAAAACAAATTTTTTTGGATAATTTTTATTTGGTTTTTGTAAAAAATATATGTTAAATTCTATTGGCAACAGCTTTTTTTTCAGATAGCTTAAACTCATTATTAGAAAAAAAAGTAATAGCAAAAGAATTTTTGTGATGTGTAACCTGAGTTACCAACGATTTGTAACCTGAGTTACTGAGTAAATAATTAATGAAAACTCTATGTAGTTGTTTACATTCAAATGTAAGTTTTAAAGCAGCTTAGAATCTACAGATTTATGTACAATACTTTGCATCAATCAAAAATTTTAACGAGCAGAATTTGAAGTTCTTAGTGAATTAAGTATGTCAGATGTCTGTTTTAGGTAACCTGAGTTACCAAAGAAATTAATTTATTGGTTAATAATTATTTTATGTATTAACATATTTTGCATTTCCTAGATAAGTTAAAAGTAGTTTAAAAAAATGAAAATCAATAACCTTTCCAAAACATTTTTTTTTCATTAGAATAAATGTTAAACCAGGCACAAGTGTATCAAATGTAACCTGAGTTACCATGGAATGACCCTGTTGTGTGGAAAAAAAACATACTATGTTCAATAACGGATTGCAAGGATTATTTTTTTTTAAACGTATGTGAAACGATGGGGAAAGGTTCGAACGATCCAAACTAAAATTGTTGGAAAGAAAAAAAATTCTCAAATTGAACAAAAAGTAAAAAATAAAACTTAAATTTTACCCAATAATACGAACAAGCAGTCATATCACGCATACGGGTCATTCCATTTTAAATCAACAAATGGGGTGCGCATCACCATTTTTGATTTTGATGAAAATTTGCATGTGTATTCCTTTTACTTCCCAGAGCTCAAAATAGTGTTCATTTTATTTTTTAAAAATTTACCCTTTGATATATAGGCCCTTTTTGTTGTTGGCAACAGCGAAAATCGGGCGTTTTGATGCTTTGCCTTATGAACTATAACTTTTTTTCTATCAAAGATTTTGAGCTCAACTATAGCTCATTGTAAAGCTAAGAAAAAGATCTTTTTATATATGCTATCAATAAATTTCAGATTTTAAAAAAATACTTATTCTTTCAAGGTCAAAGTTCACGACGAAAATGACATTTTTTACTACTTTCGAACATTAAAAAACCCATGAAAGGTTCAAAGTAACAAGCCGATTTTTTCCTCATATATTCATAGTCATGGTTACTTACTGTATAAAAAAAATTGACTTATTATTCCTTCCCCTTTATGAGATATGCCCCCCCAAAGTTGTAAATTTTTTTAAAAATCTAATTTTCAACGCTAAAAAAATGCATGTGGGGGGCAAGATAAAAAAAATTTTACATGTGGTATTTTAAGTACTTTTTACCAGCTTTCTAATAAAACAAAAGTTGCTTTGTTATTCAAAGGCGTTTGGCAGATATAAGGGACTGAACTTTCAAAAAATTGCACAAAAACAACACGATTATTTTCATTAAAAAAAATTTTTTTTTTTATTTAAATGTAATTATATACATTATTCTTTGCCTTAAATGCTAAAAAAAGACTAAGAAGAGCAATGAAGAAACATATTTAAAGTTTAATAAGATAATTTAATATTTTTAACACCTGGGAATATAGAATACCACTAAACTTGTCTGATTTTTAAACATCTGATTGCTACCTACAACAGGATTGAGCATTTCTCAACTTAGTTGTCTTTCAAATTCTGAAAGAAGTAAGTTGTTGAGCTAGTGTTTCTGCTGTAAAATCTTGTGAAGCTGATGTGATTTCTTTTCATTTCAAGTTCATTCATATTCACAGAATGTTTTGTTAAAGGTAAAAGAAGAAATTCTTTAGAACCCTTAAATATAAATTTAAATTTGTCTTTCTACATGTAAACTGTGAATAAGTTATGGATAACCCTAAATGCTACATAAGAGTTTTTGAGAATGATGATTGTAATATTTTAAGTTACAGTAGGCAGTCTACTGTAAATAGTATTTCTGAGTACAGTGATGATGATAAAACTTTACTGCACCTGAGTACTGGGTGTAAACCTATTGAAACTGTTTGTACCTACCATGCAAAAAAATTTCTTACCAAGTTTAGCCACTTTTATGGAATTTCTTGCTGGTAGGTACAAACAGTTTCAATAGTTTTACACCTAGTTCTCAGGTGCAGTAAAGTTTTATCATCATCACTGTACTCAGAAATACTATTGACAGTAGACTACTGTAACTTAAAATATTACAATCATCATTCTCAAAAACTCCTATGGAGCATTTAGGGTTATCCATAACTTATTCACAGTTAACATGCAGAAAGACAAATTTAAATTTATATTTAAGGATTCTAAAGAATTTCTTCTTTTACCTTTTACAAAACATTCTGCGAATATGAATGAACTTGAAATGAAAAGAAATCACATCAGCTTCACAAGATTTTACAGCAGAAACACTAGCTCAACAACCTACTTCTTTCAGAATTTGAAAGACAACTAAGATACACATGTGAGAGCAAGTCAGAACAAGGATGACCACATGGTATGAACAAACCTGGACAAGTTGAGTAATGCTCAGTCCTGTTGTAGGTAGCAATCAGATGTTTAAAAATCAGACAAGTTTAGTGGTATTCTATATTCTCAGGTGTTAAAAATATTAAATTATCTTATTAAACTTTAAATATGTTTCTTTATTGCTCTTCTTAGTCTTTTTTTAGCATTTAAGGCAAAGAATAAGGTATATAATTACATTTAAATAAAAAAAAAAGATTTTAAAAAATGAAAATAATCGTGTTGTTTTTGTGCAATTTTTTGAAAGTTCAGTCCCTTATATCTGCCAAACGCCTTTGAATAACAAAGCAACTTTTGTTTTATTAGAAAGCTGGTAAAAAGTACTTAAAATACCACATGTACAAATTTTTTTATCTTGCCCCCCACATGCATTTTTTTAGCGTTAAAAATTGGATTTTTTAAAAAATTTACAACTTTTGGGGGGCATATCTCATAAAGGGGGTGGAATAACAAGCCAATTTTTTTTATACAGTAAGTAACCATGACTATGAATATATGAGAAAAAAATCGGCTTGTTACTTTGAACCCTTCATGGGTTTTTTAATGTTCGAAAGTAGTAAAAAATGTCATTTTCGTCGTGAACTTTGACCTTGAAAAAATAAGTATTTTTTTAGAATCTGAAATTTATTGATAGCATATATAAAAAGATCTTTTTCTTAGCTTTCCAATGAGCTATAGTTGAGCTCAAAATATTTGATAGAAAAAAAGTTATAGTTCATAAGACAAAGCATCAAAACGCCCGATTTTCGCTGTTGCCAACAACAAAAAGGGCCTATATATCAAAGGGTAAATTTTTTAAAAATAAAATGAACACTATTTTGAGCTCTGGGAAGTAAAAGGAATACACATGCAAATTTTCATCAAAATCAAAAATGGTGATGCAACAACTTTTTTGAAAATTTGTTGATTTAAAATGGAATGACCCATACATAACGTGAGGGGGAACACTAAGCATTGTTAAAAATGCCGAAAGAAAGAAAAAAGAAAAAATGGTTGCAGCATTATCAGCAAATTTTTCGAATAAATAAATCAAGATTTTTGGAGTAAGAACATTTTGGGAGGTCACAATGACCTCCCATCAGAGCGATCGTTACGGGAGGGAGGCGCAATTTTTCAAATTCGCCACGGGCGCTGGACCCCCTAGCTACGCTACTGCTGTTATCGCAAGTACCTACCAATAACAATTAGTTTTTCATTTATTTCAAAGCTCACTGCAAAATCTCAACATGACGCAAGTTTTTTCTTTACACAACTATACATACACCACTGCAGAATTGCTTTCAAGCAATTTGGAAGGCAAGAAATTTTCTTTGGAGTGGAAATTAATGGATTTGGAGCATGAAAACTATCGTTCTGTAGTAAGAATTAATATATTGCCAAAAAAAAAAAACACTTGGAAGCAGAATTGAATGCTTGTGAAATATCATAAATAAAAAAATTGCTGTTCAAAAAATAATTTAGAAAAATTACAGATTATTATTATTATTATTTGCACTTGATAGAAGCAAAAAAGTTTTACAAGGAAAATAAAAACGCTTTCACGTATTTCCACTCAACAAAACCATAGAAAATGTATTTAATTACAAGATCAGTAGCTTTGGAAGTTGCTGACAGCGATATAGATCATAAATTGAAAAACACTAAACTTGTAAATAAATTATTTTAACCAAATTTTTTTAAAAAATAATGTCAAGTAACATAGCTTTGGTAGTGTTAAAACCAGATTAATACAAAACAAGCATATTTTCACAACGGCTCCAATTACTCTTTAATTCCAAGTGTAAATAGTGACGATAGAATCACGAAAGATTGAATTTTGTAAAACTCCCGGATCACAAGACATATGGATTTTCTCCGTGCACTAACATCCCTGAAATGCTGTAAAACTTGCTTCACTGCAAGCGCAGTGTTACGGGAAGGAAAACAACGTGGGTGGTTTTCTTGTTCTCTAATAATTAAATAAATTTTTCACGTAAATCTACATAGAATTTATTTTGAAAAAGTGTCTGAAATACGATGCACTGTTATTTACCAAGAGCCAAATCATACATTCTCCATACAATTCTCTATTACTATAAGTGAATCATTTATTTCGCAAAGTAACACTTGTTAATCTAATCATTGATGAAAAGGGAACAACTTTCAATAATTTTTTTTTTTAAAGCAAAATCAATCAAAAATTGTTCAGAGACCGAGTAAAATTAGCTTTTGTTTTCGCGTATATTTTTACTTAAAAAGCCTCTGTTGCTCACATGATTTGCTTGGAATAAAACATAATAAAATGGCATGCCTTACTGGACAGAGCTTTAGATTATTCAACTCCTTCTAAATGATTATTATTATTTTTTTTGAAATATAATATTAAGTTAGACAAGCATTTGATTGCAGCATAAATACAGTATTTACAAGTATACTTGATGTATATCTTTATTTTGACAATTATAAAACAGGTTTTTGAAAAAATCAAATCGGTACAGTACTTTCTAAATATTTTTTTTGACACTAAAAAGCATTAACAATAAAATATTAAGTCGTTACTGGTCAATGATTTCTGAACTTTTAATCCTCAGTTTAAATAGTAATATTAGTAATAATAAATTTTAAAGAAATCGTTTCTTAAAATATGATATATCAGCTTTAGTAAATCTTGATACTAGAATAGATGCTGATGGGATGCAAAAAATTTCAGTGGAAAGAAATTCTCAAAAAAAAAAAAAAAAAGTGGGGGGGGGGACATAGAGGTAAGAATTTACATGCTTCTTTTTGTTGCTTTCAATTGATAATTTTTCTAAATAAAAGGGTAAAAGGGTTAACGCTCATAGTAAAGATCAAAATTCAACCTCTTAAGTGTCATACATATACATTCCTTTTTTGTATAAAAAGGAATAACACATTCTGTGGGAAAGAATAAAATCACAAAAATACTGTTATTTTTCTTTAAAAAAAATCTCAAAACATTGTTCCATTAAAAACTTAAAAAATATATAAAAAATATAGATTCTGTTTAGAAGCACGAGTAAGATTTGTTATATTAGTTTTTCCCGACATCGAAAAAGAATGAATTTTTATGGTTGTGACATCAAATTGAAGCAGGGGGGGGGGGGGGGGTCAGGCTGCAAACTGTGCCACTAATTTTTTTTTCTTTTTCTTCCGGGGATATTTTTTCTTTGGGGAGGGAGACTCATTTTCTGGAGGGAGCTTTGTGCTACTTTGGGGGGGGGGGGGGGGGCGCCGTTTCTTTTGAGAGAATGAGCACCCCTGGATTGAATAGCTTATTCAGATTATAAACACCTCAGTAAATATTTTCTTTCTTTTCCAATTGTTTTTTTACTCTTATTTATTTTAAGGTTGAATTTTTGGCACACATGAATAATATATTTCTGTTCCAGAGAAGAGATCAACTTGTATATCTGTTGAATAAGTTCTAGATTGAACATTATGTAAAAGAACATTTGAGTAAATATTAGGAATGCACCGATAAGCAAATTGGCCGATTACCGATTACCGATTAATCGGTTGTTGATAATCGGCCCGTTAATCGGCTGAGCCGATTAATGATAAGGATGATTGTTTTTAATGCTGCCAATTTCACAATCACTGTTTTTTTCTCTCTTATATAATTCCGAGTTTAGAAATACTAAGTAGTTTATTTCTAAGAGAAGTTCTTTTTTTCATTTTCACAATATAATTTCAATATTTTATCAAATTTCTTAGAACCAATTTTCATATTATTGTCAATATTACATTAACACATTATTAATTATATTTATTGGACATAAAAATTAAAAAGGGGGGGGGGTGGCTCTGTGGTAAGCACTCCAATTTATGGGTACTTTTAATTTAAAATTTTAATAATCAGTCGCAATTTAATTCAAGACTTTTATTTTTTGTGAAAATTAGAGGTTATCTAAAAGCACTGTGCTAAGGAGAAAACTATCGCGATATTAAAAATGTTGCTACATCGCCTATGTGTATTGTGTACATTTATTCAAAGTAGGAGAATTAATTTATTAAAAACTTTATATCAACTGTGAGGATTATTATTACTGTCAATAAAATCATTAATTATAATTTCTTAATGAAGGTACACTTTGAGAATTAATGTGAAAAAAATTATTGTCAGCCGAATAATCGGCCCAATTTCGCCGATTATTAATAATCGGCAAAGTGGCCGATTAATCAGTACTGCCGATTAATCGGTGCATCCCTAGCAAATATATGGCTTTAAGTTTTCAAAACTATAATGATTTATTTACACTTAAACACTTGGTTTTATAGTGATTGATTGACGTGATAAAATCATAAAGCTTCTTTGCTATTCTCCATATGTTTTATTTGCTAAAAGTATGAAATCATGAGAAGTACTATGTATTTTGGCTCGTGCAGATCTTAGAGAAAACTCTTATTCTTCAAAGATGGAAGATTCTAAATCTTTTAAAACTAAAATAATAAGTTGGGTTACTCCTGTTTTTTTTCCCTTCCAAAAATATAACACTTGTTTTTATGCATGTGTGTTTGCACTTGTTTTTATGCTTGTCTTTATGATGAATGATACAGTCACAATATACAAACATGTTCATGAAAAATTGACTTTTATCTTACCTTCGTTGGATTAACTAGTCACTAACAATTCCTATGCTTGTGAGAAGCTTTGTTCTTTGCATCATTGAAGTTGAACCAGCTGTGCTTATACCCCTAATCAACACTTAATACTACAGACGTCTTCAAAAAGGAGAACCCCTTAAAAATAAAACTGATATGTCTCTCATGTCACTAAAATATTTCATTTGGTTTTGCATGATTAGAAAAAGTACTTACTAACCAATTTCAATAGGTTAGTAGTTGATTAAGCAATATAAAAAAATGGAAGTATATTTCTAAAAATATCCTACAAAACTAGCATTGAGGCACTGAGATATACAGAGATGTAAATGAACAAATTTAAGTTTTGAGTAAAATACGTTTAAAGACCAGGCTGTAGGTATGCTTTCATGGATTTTTTTTTTATCTATTATGGTATAGATTCAACTCTACTAGGGCTACTAGTACCATCTTTCATGATATATATCTGCACCTAACTGGGCTAAAGATACCATCTCATGCCCCAAACTCTAACAGAGGTTCTCTCACCATTTGCACTAGTTATCTCCAAATTTCAATTTTGGTACTAACATCCCTTTGTCTTGTCATCCCTTATTTTACTATAAAAGCACATTGCCTCAATTTGCTTTTATAATAAAATAAATTCAGAAAAGAATATAAAGAAGTAAAAAATACAAATGAAATACATTTGTTTCAAAATTCTAAAAATAGAAGGTAATAGCACCTATACATATAAGCAATAAAAGACCCATAAGAATTCTGCGCATGCATAATATTAATGTAATAATTGATAAAAGAATTCAGATCAATAAAAAAAACTTATTTCTTTCAAAACAATACTTATAAAAATTCATTCATATGGATGGCTGCTTATTCAACACTTTATGCATTGGCTCTGATAATGATGACATACTGTGAAGAATTATACATGTATTTATAAAAGCAGAGTTACCCTATTCCAAAATATGGATAGTTCCATAAATTTCGATTAATCACTTTGTGAAAGAAATGAACATTAAACACATTACAGAAAAAACTATAAATTTTATCCATATACTCTAGAAAAAGTACCACTGAGTACCTACTTTATTTTTATTTCAATATCATAAAATTATACATATGTGATTACAACATAGTTTCAAAAAAAAAAAAAAAAAACGAAGTTACAAAAGTAGAAAAATGTTATTCATGTAAAAATTTTAATTTTTTTCAAAGTTATATTGCATAAGTATAATTACCTAGTATTTGCAGCATTCCATGTATATTAGATCAAATTTTTCTAAAACAATCTTTCTTTTAATAGATCATGTCAAACAAATTTTTACATTTGGCCTGATGTTAAATCCTACAGTTGAAAGCCCATTTATAGATTCAACAGTAAGTTAATTTCTTTCTTTTGTCCATTATGCTTGGATCAATGAAGTCTTCCAACGTTGGAATCATGAACTGTTTCTAATTTTTCTGTATTGCTCTTCACTTCTACAAGATTTTACATTTGCACACCATTTTTTCTAGATATTTCTTTTTAATCATATGAAGAAACAAATTGCTTTTAGATTTGAAAATTGATCAATGCATCGACTGGCAAGAATTTCAGAAAAGTTTTGCAAATACATGCCATGTATTGCCCAAATATGACTCACACATACATGAAACATTGATATTTTAACAGAAATCTCGATTCTCTGCCATACTCTTTATTTTTATTATGAGTTTTCCATTATAAGGCTATAGCTCATTATTAAAAACCTAATAGGAATGTACGAGTAATAAAAGGATTTTAACTGCTTTACCAAAACAGACAGTCATCCGGAGAAAATAGATATATCTAAACAAATGTAGGCATTTGGCACCCTACATAAAAAAGGAGTGTTCACTAGCAGGTGTTTTAATGAAGAATAAACATAAATGTAACATTGATGATATATTTATTCATTTATTAAAAAATAGTTCAGTTCAAAAAATAAAATCAAAATTTTAAATTTAATATATTTGAACTTATTATGCATGAATGGACTTCTTACTCAAAAGGGTTACTTTTAGAAAAACAAAAACCAAAATAGATGTATATTATTCCCCCCCCCCTACCCAAAAAAACAAAACCCTCCAAATTTCAACTCATTTATCACAAAGCTTTTAAAATAATAATTTTAACAAATTTTTGCCACTTTATTTTTAAAGTTTAGATGAACTAGTCTCCTTACATAAACCCCAAATGCAATTGGAATAGTCTAAAGAGAACAACAGCTACTAGCAATGGGGCGAATAAATTCAAGTGTTCTTGTTCTTCATTGGAGATTGATAAATTAGCCAGGACCAGCCTAGCTAAGACCAGGGCCTGTCGCCGATTATTCCTTTCGCATTTGTATTTGCATAAATCACACAGGTTTCAGAAAGCCTTACTCCTTTCGACTATGTAAATTCATATGGCTATGCAAATGATGCTTGTGTGTGAACGTTTTACCACACTGTTCACATTTAAAAGGCTTCTCTCCAGTATGGATGCGCAAATGTCCAATCAAGCTACTTTTACGAGCTAATGTCTTACCACATTCCTTGCAACGAAACCCTTTTCGTGAGCCTCCTTCGCATACATGCTGGAAAAGACTTGTTTGGTATTTAAAGGATCTATGACAGTGAACGCACTTGAAATAATTAGATGCTTTTGAAACAGATAAAATTTCTTGATCTTCATTTTCTGTCAAATTTTCATTAAATTGATAGTAAGAAATTAAGTTGGCAGTCTGTTTACAATTTGCAAAACTTAATCCTGAGGTGTTCATATATGAAGCCATCACCTTCATCAAATCTGTGAAAAATAAAATGATAATTTATAGGGATACTTAGAAAATGCAAGACATGGAAAAGTAGCAGTTATAATTTCATAATACACTGTTCAAAATACCAAATTATATCTAATTATAGATATTAAAGTTATTGATATGAAGTTACAAACTA
Source organism: Uloborus plumipes (assembly GCA_038373865.1). NCBI lineage: Eukaryota > Metazoa > Arthropoda > Arachnida > Araneae > Uloboridae > Uloborus > Uloborus plumipes. The sequence goes on along the minus strand of JAXGGA010012140.1, from coordinate 18,256 downwards.
TGCACAACTCCTCTAGATATAGATATAAAATATTAATATCAATAGATGTGATTTGCATATTTTGTCTAGATATTTAGAGAAAAAATATATTCATTAAATTAGAACATGATTGATTGGCGAAAAATACACAGTAAAAAAAGTAATGAATGATTCAACATTATTTTTAGATTTTATTTTTATTAAGTTTAATCTACATATAAGTCAATAACAGAGGCGGGAGGAATATTAGAACACTGAAATAATTATAAACTTATTTACAGAAAATTTTACTAAATGAAATAACAAAAGTTTTTTTAAACTCAATATTTTATATTCAAAGTACTAAGTACATATCATACTGAGCTGATTAAAATTACAAAACAAGTACATACAAAATTCTATAAGATCTTCATTCATTTCTTGCAATTAATTCATTAACTGCTTTAAAAAAATGAAGATAGGAACAAGTTTTAAACTTAATTTATCCTTTGATACATTAAAAATTATTTTCATTTCTATTGACATACAGTTTAAACTTTCTAAATAAGCAGTTCCCAAATTACTGTGTGCTTCTATTATTAAAACATAAAATAAAACATTCTCAAATTACTTATTTTATCAAAAGATACACAACTTAACATCTAAAGAATGTTATTACACAATAGAATCAAAGTAAATGGAAAATAAACTTTCCATTTTATAATTAGATATAATTACATCAGTTTCTCTCACGTTTTATACATAAGATACTATTTACAATATAATGTTCTTAAAATAACAATGTAAAAAAGAGAAGACAGTAGTTGCTTCTAGAACTAAAAAAAGACAAAAAAAAAAAAAAAGGAAAAAACTTGAGACTTGTCTTGGGTTTTCAATTATATATTAAAGTCATTATTTAGAATGAGAAAATAGACTGGATTGACTTTTCATCAACACAGCTAAAGGCTATTGTCCTGTTTTCTTTTATGACAAAATTATTTTGGAAATAAAAAAATAAGCATTTTCACAAAATAAAATAACAGAAGATGTTTAATTCATTTGCAAGATAAGTGGCTGTAGAATAGATAGAATACGATACTTAGACATTTTATTTGAATTCATCAAAAGCATGTAAAACAAAACAATAAATACTAAATTAAACTATTAATCAAAACAAAAACAACCTTCATTAAATTGGTGTAACTTTACACACACTTTTACACACTGTAATAATACATTCTATTTTAATTCATCATTAGAATGCAAAGCAAAATAATAAAAACTGAATTACATATTAATCAAAATAAAAATTTTCTTAGATTGATTTATCTTTTTTAGATTGGTGAAATTTGAATGAAAACAATTATAAAATACATTATGAATTTAATCTACATTTTAAAACAAGAACACATATTCAATAAAACATTGAATTTATCAAATTGTAGTTTTCAAAATGTTGAGACTAAAAAAATTTTATTTGAACATTTTATAGATATTAAGCCAAATAAAACAGGGTAGTGCAAAAATATGAGACATATAATGAACAAACACAAAACATTAAACACGTCAATGCAACAAATGATCAATTTACTAACTGTATAATTTGTTCAAATGTACATATGTATATTATACCTTATTTGGGAATTAAAAATTATTTGTGTGAAAATCTGTATGTTTTTGGCATTGGCGCATCATAATATTTTAATGAAGAAATTATTTAAAGAAGTATCAAAAAGTGTAAAACATGAGGAAAATTTTAATTTAAAATGGAGTGCATTGTATTAGTTTGTTACGACAAAGAAAATACATTTTATGAGTGTTTTTGTGTTCATGATTGTTCAATTTTCAGAGATTCCATCTTATCCTTCTTGGACTTAATGTTCAATGCTACCCACAAAAATGAATATGTTATAAAGAAAAATTAAAATATTTTGTTTGATAAGTGAAAAATTGGAATACGATGAATCAAATCAGACACTTTGTAGACATTGTTGGCAAAAAATAAATAAATGAAAAATAATTTATGAAAAATAAATTAGAAATCTTATTTCATAGCAAGTACAAATAATTCATTGAAGAAAAGACACAGCAGATCTTTTTAACTTAATAGGGAAAAAAAAAAAAACTTATAACAATTTACAAATTATCAATATTATTGTTTTTTTTTTTAATAGCATAGTAATTTTATTTCCTTAAGAGCCTTTTAAATGATTTGATTTCTATTTCTGCTGTTTAAAAAAATATTGTTGGAGAGGCTTTCTACACTTTACTTAATGCTCAGAGTCCTGCTTTTTGGTCTCCTTATCTGAAGGAAGATATTAATTTATTGGAAAGGGTACAAAGAAGGGCTACAAGGTTAGTAAATGGATTTTCTAATTTAGACTATGATTCCAGACTTAGAATGCTTAATATGCACAGTCTTGAGCAAAGGAGAACCAGAAGGGATATGATTCAGTTATTTAAATTTATTAAAATAGATGATGTTGCAGGGTTAGATTTTTGCACGGAAAGCAGGACAAGGGGTCATTGTTTTACGCTGTTCAAATCTCAGGCTAATCTGGAAATTCAAAAAAATTACTATTTTAGCAGGGTAGTGGGAACTTGGAACAGTTTACCGGAAGAGGCGGTTAGGAGCAATGGAGTAGATAGCTTTAAGAGGGCCATTGATCTTCATTGGGATCTTTAATTTGACTAGGACCAGCCCAGTTGGGCCCAGAGCCAGCTGCTGGTCGTCACATTTGTATTTGTATTTGCCTGTTTCTTAAGACTTGTACTTGGAAACAAAGTAGGGATATGATATTCACATAACAAGTACATTGTTTATAAATTTATATTTAGAAATTAAATAAATATATCTGAAATAAAAGGAGTTTATAAAAGTTATCAACTTTTTTATGAAAAATGAAAAAAAAAAAAAAAAAAGAAAGAAAGAAATGAACATTAATAGAGTAAAAATTTAAAGCCAAATTAGCATCAGCTAAAAATAACGCTACTTATATGAAAGCAAGATAAAAGACTGAGCAGTTAAGTAGTTTCGTTTGATTCTATAAAAGGCAGTAATGTGTTTCAAGTGCATTTTTGAGACTGCTAAATTCGTATAAGTTACTGATCTTTCTTTTAAAAAAAAGCACATGAATTAAAAATTCAATCAAAGTTTAGGCAATGAAGAAAAGGAAATAAAATCCACCAAAGTTTAATCAGTTTTCGGATTCACTTTCAAATAATGACATACAACATGTCGTTTTAATTCTTGCTCTAGAATATAAGACTTTGAGCACACTGTACACTTAAAAGGTTTCTCCCCTTTATGTCTTAACATGTGAACGAACAGGTTGTACTTTTTAGCAAAGGCCCAACCACAAAAAGTACACTTAAAGGGCCTCTCGCCAGAGTGCACACGTAAGTGATCAATGAGACTACTTCTTCGAGTAAATGTTTTTTCACATTGTTCACAATTAAACTTTTGTATCATAGAACACATATGATGAGCTAAACTAGAAGAAGACTTAAAAGTTTTGCAACAACATTGGCATTTAAAAGTTTCATTCAAACAAAAGGGTAAAAATTGATCTGTAACATTTTCATTAGTTTCTGAATGAAACATGTCTGCAGTGTGATCTAGATAGAGAGAGAAAGAAAAAAGACATTACACATACTGTTTAGTATGTAGGCTATAACTAAATCAATTAAATAGGAGATAAGTATGAAATTCAATTGTATTGATTTAAGAAAGTAATTTCTGAGCATCAAATGTTTTTTTCACAGTTAAGAAAGCAAATAGTTAAGTTAGTTAGTCAAAAGCACAGTTATAGTATTTAATACCTTAATACTATAATAACAAGTAATCTAAGTTTTCAGTAACAAAAAATGCAATTTATTTATCACGAGTTGAGAAAGAAAGGATATACAACATATAAGTCAATTGCACACAAAATTTGTATATTCATTTGAACAAGATATTTGATAGTTAATGTTTTAAAATCTTGGCTGTTTTCATCAAAAATGCTATAGGTATAAGTAATTTTTTTAAAAAAAAAGCCCCACTGTGATCTTAATAAATTTATTGAAGCCAAGTTTAATTTAAGCATAAAATAAAAATACATCACATTTATGTTTACATTCAGTATTTCACTTTTGCCCCTCTCTCTTTTTTTAAGCTATAGGTTAGAAATAAAACTCAAGTTATATTTTAGTGAAGCATTTCATTCATTTAAAAAAATAAATAAAGATTAATATTAAATGCGCGTACTTTGAAATCCAGATAAAACTAAAAGATAATGCAGTGCAATTAGATCTTATACATTTTTTACATTGAAGCGAAAGCTTTAAGTTTCATTATCTTTTTGACTAGAGAATCACATACAAATTATTTACGGAAAAAAAAACCTTGATGATATTTTTTATTAGTTACTATAAAAAGCAGAAAAGCACCGTTTGCTACAATTTAGCAACCAATAATATGGGAAGCTGAGAGCAACCAACAAAATGAATGCAATGTTTTAGGCAACCAAGACTTTCTATTTATTAGTCAACGAATGAATAACAACGGATTTTCATGTCAGTTCTACAAGATAGTTTTAAAGGCGGAAAGACTTAGCACTAAAACACTATTGTATTTTTAAAATCAGATAAGTTTTACTACGACTACGATTGTTTTAATGCATTTGTGGAAGAAAATATCGAAAACATGATTGTCATGCATAATTGAACTGAGGGATTAGTGCGAAAAAAGATTCTCGTAAAGAGATGGTACATAAAATTACGAAAAATGTCTTTTTTCCCTAATTATAGAGATGAGACCGTAAAATACACTGAAAAATAAATAAACAAAAACTAAAAACAATCAAAAACAAAGAAGCATTTTATTGAGTTGCCAGTAATTTTAAGAAAATGTATTTTAATACTTCACAGGTTGTTACGACTTCCAGTTCCCTTGAACTAAAAAAAGAGAAGAGCGGGAGTGTTGAAGTTTTATTTTTTTCCCAACTGTGAATAATTAATTATCTCTTTCGAAATAAAGACAGCAATAAAACAAAACAACGTATTTTTCTTTAATTTAGATACTACAACTACACCGGGTTTAATGGCTGCGCGCGGGTATACAATGAATTGATAAGATCTCATCTGCCTTATTTTATGCTAAATGCTTATTTTGTTTAATCATTTTGATGAGTTTATTTATCACCTATTTATCGATCTGTTCATTACAATCAAAAATCTTCATTTCCATTTGTAAAAAATCTGTATGCTTCCACTTTATTTATTTCATGTCGGTGGTTAAATGTTGACATTTCTGCGATATCAATATTGAACTGCTGTTATTCATTATGAAGTGACAAATATCATGCCACTCTTGTTATGCTCTCCTCCCTGTGACTTTGTTGTTAAATTTTTTAAAAAGTTATTTGAATTGTTGTAAAACTCTTTGTGTGTGTGTGTATGTTTTTTTCGGAATTACTTCGCTACTTTGCTGTTTCGCTTTTAATTTGTTGTTTTTCTTGAAAGTGATAGCATTATTCATTTCTTAACTGCTTTTTTAAAAATATTGTTTGTTGGGGGTAATTTGCGACTAAAGTTTATCCTGAATAAAAAAGAGTTTTAAAATCATGGTTGCAGAGAGAAGTAGGTTCAGTTAGTGAACATGAGAAATACGCTTGATGAAAACGCAATCAATGCCTCCACTGCAGTTGGTTTTACCAAGTCAAAAAAAAATCGGAACACTTAACAAAAAATCATCACAAACTTCATAAAAGAAATCTTTATTTTCTTATATGGGTTACGTTTGACTAAATTTCTCAATTTACATCCAAAATTTACGGTACACTGTAAAAGCGGTATAAATTACAAATTTTCAGCGCAGAAGATGAAAATTCTGCTTTGGAACATAATCACAATTGGCAATTTCTTGCACAGAAAATAAAGAAGGAGAAATTGTTTTAAATTCTGGAAGATTATGTCAAAATAAATACAATGGTGCTGAAAAAACGCTTCAGTTATTGGGGGTCGTGATTTCATGAGAGAAAAAGTGAAAAAATGGGACTGCCGCAACAATAATTCGAAGAACATTCTTTGTGGATGATCTCTTATAGCGAATTATTGGAGAGCACTTTCATCAACTCTGTAGGGATCTGCGCTGAAATTTTTGGTAGCCATTAGCGAGACCTAATCTGTACCTTAAAAATTCGTGTATGCAAAATTTAAAATTTTTGTATAATATGAAAGTTTTTATCAATTCATTTTCCTTTAAAAGGTATCATTTTATTACGTGTTATGCAATTTAACTATCTGTGTATATATTTCATGTATGTTGATTTTCTCTTCATTTCATTTGCTTATTTTAATTGAAGAATGAACCTTAAATTCTAAGACTTGCTATGTCTAAATTTATGTATATCTTTATTATATGCCATAGTTTTAAGTAAAAAAAAAAACATGCATTATATTGTTTTAAAAAGTGCATTTTATGTTTTTGATGCAATGCAAGTTTTAAAAAGAATAATTTTAAGTGTGAAAATATAAATATATACCATATAGACAAAATAGTATATTTTATTTTAATTAAAAGTTAGAATAATACATTGTTCAGAATACTTTTTTCATGATTGCTTTACCCCTTCATACCTGCTGTCCGGTATACCGGACATAAGCTTCAAACAGATGTAAATCATTTAATAATTGATTAAATCACATGATTTTTTTAGTAATTGACTCTTGACATTCTGCTTATTATCGGTACAAAAATTTCTCGTTTTGGGATTGACATCATTCCCAAATATGTATTGGGAGATGGGTTTGGCTTGTTTTTCAAACTATGGATTCTCATTGCAAAAGCGACCTTTTGTCTGATTATTTAAAAAGTATAAAATCGTCTCATTATCAATTTAAATGCTTATATTATGTTTCATTATTGTTAGAAGAACATTTTACGATAAAGTTTGCATGGTGTTTCATCTTTTTTTTACTGAAATATGTATTTCAAAATATATATCAGGAAAATTTGACAAGTCTTTTAATTTTTCACCTATAAACTTGAAATTTTCTTTGTAAGATACTCTTAGCCATAGTACTATGCTCACCAAACGTAAACATTTTTGGTTGACTATTTCATTATTTGCTTGGTTATTCTTATGGTTGTACCAATTAGTATTTTGGTTGAAAGTAAAATGCTTATTTTGGTAACTTACTTGTATCTTAATTATTCTTTGTTTAAAACTTTAGAGTAGCTCTAGCTCAAATTGTTTTAAGCTATTGGTTTCTATTAATTACTTATAAATTGAAAATTGACTACATTTGAAAATATCCAGACATGCTAGACTATCAGTGCTATGTTTTTTAGATAATGTTCAGTTTTTGCTATGGGCTTTAGTTATTTGACAAAATTTTCCATAATTAGTAAAGTCTTTTAAAGTTTAAAATTTTAAATGCAATACTAAGTAGTTACAATTTAAAGAGCTAATTTTTTTTCGAACTGAAGCTTGGGGAATGTATATTTTTAATAACTAAAAAGGAGTATACAGTTGCACTCGTTTATAACAAAGTGAAAAGGACCCAATGAAAATTTTGTTACAGCTGTGAGTTCATTGTAAAAAACTAATGAATAACAGACCACTAAACTTGAAAATAGAGAATTTTAAACTTTTTTGAAAAAAAAAAGGTTTTTTTTCTATGTCAGGCAATTTTAATAATTTTACCAGTTGAATCAATTTTGTCTATCTTTCTTTCCCCTTTTTATTTTATTTTATTATATATATTTTTTCTGTTGTTTTGTGTTCTTTCTTTTTTGTATTATCATTATTGTTATTTTTTTAATGACTTAATTTAAGTCAATGAGTGAAAGTTTTCAGTCTTTTAAGTGATTCCTGCTTAAAAAAAAAAAAAAAAAAAAAAAAAAAAAAAAAAAAAATGAAGGGAGATAAAACAGGACAATACAACTGTATATATACTACTACTCATTATCTAATGATGAAAAATAAATTACTCTTTAATAAGAAATTAAGTGAAACAATTAACTAATAAATCTATTTCTGAAGCAATTATTAATTTTCAGTATGCTTATATGTTTTTTGTTTAATGTTTTTGGTAGAAATAAGTTAATATTTTTTATGTATAAGTTTTGTAATCGATTCTCTTGTTTATATAAACACTAAATTCTCTTCCCCTCCTTTTTTTATTTTAAAATTTTCAATCTTGAGAATCTTTACCACTTATACCTTTTAAGTTACAACTTGGGCAAGTGATGGATATTTCAAGAATGTGTAAAGAGCTTGAGAATATATCCTAAGGCTTGCTTAGAATTTTATTCCAGTCATTCTTTCTTCAAACCTGGTGATATTAACAGAAATTTTTACTTTGCTGTAAATGAATACGTAACTATTAATTTTGCTCTGAAAACAAAAAGAAGTGGAACTATTAGGTTGAATCATAAATGAGCTTTTACAGTTAAATCCAGTTGGAACAAATTTTGTTTGTTTTAATGAGAATTCCATGGTAATAGAATTCCAGCTGCGTTATGGCTTTCTAAACAGGACTGAAAATTTATTTCTTCGTATCAGTATTCCCTGTAATGAAATTTTACCATATCTTGACTATAAGCGTGTATGACTGTATACTTAAAATCTTAAATATTCAGTACTCATAAAATGTTTTCGCCTAAAATTCCGAAATTTTGCTCATTCTTTTTAATTATTTTTAGGTCTTCCTCTACAGGACATATCTGTAAAAAGTGCCTTCAGTGTTGCAAACAAATGCAAGTATCAGTGTCACCACTGCTCATACTCAACTGATATAGGATCAAATTTGAAGTATCATATTATCACACATACTGGCGAGAAACCATTCACATGTAAAGAGTGCAATAAAGGTTTCAGTCATCCTTCTTCGGTAAAAAGACATATGCGCTTGCATGCAAGTCCAATGGATTATGATCAAGCTGATCCTTGATGTAATGGAGGATAAAGTATTGGGATATATTCTTTTGCTTTCTTGGTTTCATGCTGTTAAGCAAATGTGATTTACATGTGGTAACGTAAAATGTAATTTCGAGTTAGCTGGAAAATATATTTAATTTGTTGTTTATTTTTTCCTTTATTTATTTTTTGAGAATGTACTGATGTCATTTTTATTCTTCCTTTCTTTTTTTTTAAACTCACAGGGTAAACATAAGAGTTGCTAAATGATAATCACTGCATCCTGTTTTCATTTGTTGGTATTTAATACTTTTTAGTTTAAAATCTTTATTATATTATGGCATTCAATTTCAAGCTTCATGCAATTTATAAATCTTTTTCCAATTAGCGTTTAGTTGGTATGAAGCATAATTTGATTTAGTTATTTAGTCTTTTTAAATGCTTTATGTATATAAAAATATCTTTAACTGCCATAAAGCTGGCTTTATGTTATAGAACAGGGGTATATGTATTATACAGGCATGTGATTTTTTAGTATTTTTACTGAATTCAGTAAATTTTAAGCTGATAAAATACTGAATGCAGAAAATGGTGGGTCATGGTAGGCTAAATTCAACATCTACCAGTTAATTTCATACATACAAATAAAATAGTGAGAATATAGAGGCAAATGCTGTTCACACAGCCGTGCAATTTCAGTATTTTTCATCCTATTTGGGTCATATGTCTGATTATATCATGGTTTTATATAGATAGTACATCAGCATAATATATTTATTTCCTTGTAAAATGTCTGTGCCAGTGTTATAGGAAATGTTGGTACTTTGTGTGCAATAAGTAGGCTAACATCTTTTTAATGGAAGTAACTTGAGTGCTGTGAATGTTGCAAAAACATAAATGGCATCAATATATGTTTACAACCACATTGATTGTGTGTTTTCATAACTCATGCTTTTAATTTAAAATAAATACGTGTTTTTAAATTCATTGGGTTTGTTTTTAAATTGATTAAATTTATCATAGTTGGATGCTCTACCATGGAAATAGTTCTAAAGCATATTAGTGATGGTCTCAAGCATTCTGTATAATTGATTCTCCAGTTTGGATGCATTTGAAAATGTTTAAAGGTGGTGCCAAACTCATACCAGTTAAGACCTTGTAGTGACCTGGCTCAACATTGTTATGTTCATTCCTTTCCTCCCTTGCCTTTTACAATGAGCGATGTCTTACCTTCAAGGTTTATTTAAAACAGGGTTCACACGGTCCTTAAAAGTCCTTAGAAACTCCTTATTTTTCATTTTGAAAAATAAGGGCCCTTAAAAGTACTTATTTTTGATTCAAGGTCCTTAAAATAATTTTTAAGTCCTTATTTTTCACTACTACAAGTAATTTAATGATTTGAAATTGCTAGCGAGAATGGAAAAAATATTCTTTTAACTTTTCCAAAATATTTTTAGAAGTAAATACTGTGGTGTAAATACTGAATTTTTCGATGAACTATTTGTTTGGCGCCAATTTTTTCCCTGAAGCTTAAACTTTTAGTTTTTTTTATCCCTAATCATATTGAAAGTTTTCTAGATAGCATCATAAAACATGTAAAAATAAAGAAAATTACTAAGAACTGTTTTCACTACTTAATTCTTATTTTATTAATACTAATTTTGCAACTATTTCTTAGAAACTAGTTTTTCAATATTGGCGTAATGACAAAGCTGGCTACATGTGTCAGCTCTGCAAGCTGTGGGCACTACTTTTAAACCATGTTTTTTTAATGCTCTGGGGATAATACATTTTACCTCATTTAAACTCATTATTCATCATGGCAATCAGAGCATTCAAAGGAAAATATTTGTAATTGAAGACTTGCACACTTGCTACTGTATTGCTTCCACTCGAGAATTATAATCCATCTTCATCTACGTTGATTCAAGTAAAAATTGTTGGCTTTCACCAGTATTTATCCTAAAGGCGATTCTCTGTAAACTCGTCATTATCCATGCCAAATCTTTCTGGGCATGTGTTTTTGAAATGTTCGTATAGTTGTAATACTACTGCTCAGGAAATGAATCTATTACTTTGGTTCGAAAGAGGGCCAATTGAAGTTTGTGTTTTACTGATAAATCACGAGAGGGGGTGAGTCCCCTGTGCCAGGGGACGAGAGCGCTCTTCAGGGCCCTATCCCGGTTAAACCACGAGTTGTGGTAGGTACGGGGACCCTGGAGTGTGTGATGTGCCAGGGGACTGAATTTGCACTTTGTTGCGTAATATCTGCAAAATAATTGGAACATAATTAGTTACGAAACTACCAATAAATTTAGGCGCAAATCGTGCACATAATAACTAATATGTTTCATAATTAAACTAATTAACATCAATAAAATCACTACTCAAAGGACCGTTTTCTCAACGATTACGGTGCGTACTTTCATCACAAATGTGGCTCTCAAACTAAACAAAGTGGCGTTTCAACATCGTCCTCAGCAATTTCGCACGAAATTACTTTAAACTTCATGCCGAAAAACATTTGCAAGAGTAACAGATTTTTTCTGTTGAAGCTTTGAATTTGTGGCAGAGGACTGTTTGAAAAAACTTCGGACAGAATTTACATGACAATTTTAAGTTTTAGAAATACGTAATTAGAGCTTATTTCATAAAAAAGATATAGTTTGCATTATTCTATTTTTAGATATTAATTGCCAAATTTATGTAGTGTTAATTGGTTTTTTGAAATATTGCCTTTAAGTGTTAGAGTAGTGCTCCGCCACCAGTGTGCCGCGACAAGGTTAATGGTGTGCTGCGGTATTTTCGAAATTCTAGGATGTATTTTCTTTTAAAGCTTTGGGCAAGGAACATTCATATCATTCTATAACTTTTCAATCCACATTGTTAATCATGCGCAATTCTACAAACCCAACAGGGCAAAGGTGGGATTTGCTGTCCTACCCCTTTTAAACTTCTTGGGACATTTTCAGTTTTGAAACATGAATTCTAATTCACACAAAATGAACTAATTATGCAGAATTTTTTAATGTTACTCCTTCCACAAAATTCTTCCTCAAACGGGAATATCGAATTATCTCCATGTCAGGGAGTGTGCCATCTCGAGCTCAAAATGTTAGCTTTTGTTTTTCTCTTTTTCAGTTCCGAGTTCAGATACAAATTTAATTTTTACATGGTAACTCACAGCTCGGTTCTGGAACTAAGCAAGAAAATAAATAAATAAATCTACATGAAAAATACATTATAGGACGAATGAATGTTTTACGATGATTGCAGTTTGAGCATTTCTGATTCTGTATAATTCTATCTGATTCTATTTAATTCTGTTTATATGTTGCCATTGTGAGTTTAGTGTGCCGCTGGGAATTGGAAATTTTTAAAGTGTGCCGCAAAGGAAAAAAAGGTTGCGGAGCACTGTGTTAGACTATAGGATTGGAACAGCAGTGGCGGATCTACCACGTTGCAATGGCGAGTTGCCATTACGGCACACGACATAGGGGCCCAATGAGAATGCAACGGCTTCAGAAAAGTAATTTAAATAAGTTTGCTTACCTCTAAGAGGCCCCTAAAAATTCATTGCGGCGGGCCCCCAAACTTAAAAAATTATAACTGATCTGAACCAGTGTGTTACAGAAACGTGAGAACCATGATTTTACATTTTTGCTGCAGGATGTAGCAAGAAAAATATTTGGCACATTTCTGCATCCTACTCCAATTGCACTTGTTAAAAATTCGTAACTACATTTTTTTAACTTTTAGAGCTTTTCATGAAAAACAGGATTTTTTTTTCATGTATTTTTCATTTTTTAAGAACAAATAATAAAAATTTTGCGCGTTGGGGCCCCCAACGAAACAGGGCCCTAAGCTGCAGCCATGGATGCAAGACCTTCCGTCTCAGGACGGATTTCCGTCTTGACAAAATCGCCAAGACGGACCATGGGACAGAAAAAAATCGATCTCATTCCTTCAATACTTACTTCCAAAGAAAACAAAACTGAAGGGAATATAAAATCAGATTTCTTAAAAGTACATTTTAATCATTATTCCAATACAAAATTATTTGTATCGAAGCCTTTCTTTCTCTTTCAGAATAAACGAACTGCAATGGCATAATTCCTTTGTCAGTGTTGATTCTCTTCGACCCCATCCATTCCCTTCTCCTAACTTCATCAAATATGACCTACAATTTTGTTTTTAGGATTTCATTTTCTGTGCCTCCTCCTCTAACATCGTCAAAAATTGCCCCACCTTATCCTAATATCACTAAACATCGTCTAAAAACAGGTTTTTTGAACTAAAGTCTCGACGAATACCCCCCCCCCCCCCTCTATTACTACACTTAAAACTATGATCTTGCTGCTAAAAGTAAAATTAAGCAAGTTTAGACAATTTAATGAACAATGTATATATTTTTTTTGGTTTATTTTCTTGGGTATGCATGGGGGGGGGGAGGGGGGGGTCCGTCTTGGAAGCATGGCCTAACTTGCACCCATGGCTGCAGCTTATTCAGTTTGTACATAAATACAGCCCTGCTCCTTGCCATGTATTGAAATCAGTTTCAGCATTTTTGTTTCCTTGAGAAAGATAGCAAATTCACCCTTTTTTTCCTCACATAACTTAATGTGTTTTTTTGTTTAATACATATTTTTTATTTCTATTTCTGCCAGACACAGTCTCAAAGATTCTGGTGCATCTTACATTCGAAGCTATTACTTTAATGTCCAGTGTTAGGATATATCACAATTTTATTTTAAAGTTTTTTTTAGTCTTGTCTTTGAAATCTAATGATAAAGGGTTTAAAAATATTTTTCTGAGAATTTTTTTTTTTTTTTTTGAAAACCAAGGTGTGTTTGTGTAACCCATAAAATTCATGCATATTTGATAATTAATAAATACTTTTGAGGTCCTTAATTTTTTGGGAAAAGGTCCTTAGAAAGTCCTTATTTTTTGTTTTGAAAAAGAAGTGGGAACCCTGTAAAAGTTAATTTATACCTCCTTATCAAATACTTGTTACAGATTGTCTTCCGCTTCACCACTGGTTATCAATCGCTGTTCTACTCTGCATCTTGTAAACTTCTGATTACTAGTGGATTAAGGTGGTTTGGTAGCAGAACAAGCAATTACAGATACAAATGCAACAGGCTCTGGGCCCAGCTGGGTTGGACATATAGTCAAATTATAGTCTCCAACGAAGATCAATGGTTCTCTTAATGCTATCTACTCCCTTGCTCCTTACCGCCTCTTTCAGTAAACTGTTCCCACTAGTAATTTTTCCTAATTTCCAGGTTAACCTGAGATTTAAACAGCTTAAAACAATGACCCCTTGTCCTGCTATCCGTGTAAAAATCTAATCCCTTAACATCATTCATTTAAAAAAGTTAAACAACTAAATCATGTCCCCTCTGAGTCTCCGTTGCTCAAGACTATACATATTAAGCATTCTAAGTCTGGAATCATAGTCTAAATTAGAAAATCCATTTACTAACCTTGTAGCACTTCTTTGTACACTTTCCAATAAATTAATATCTTTCTTCAGATAAGGAGACCAAAACGGAACAGAATACTCCAAATCAGTGGTTCTCAACGGGGGCGATACCGCCCCCCGATGGGCGGTGAAAGATGTTGAGGGGCGGTGAACATATTTTGGGCGGCAGGGGGGCGGTGGACAGATTTTGGGCGGTAAGGGGGCGGTGGGTATATTTTCAAATGTGCTTGTGAGAACATATTTTATGCGGGGGCGACAGGAAACCCTCATCTTTTATATCACCAAGGGAAAGCTTTAAAATTTATTTTCTGCGGATCTCTCCCGAACTCTGATCTTTCTCCTAACGTCATGAAGGATAGCCTAAAATTTGATTTCGGAGAACGTCGGAAGATGCTCTGACTACCTAACATTACTAAACTTAGACTTTAAATAACGTCAATTATGAAAAATCTTTATAAGAGACCTCTTTCTCCCTAGTTAATGTAATCAAAAATTGTCTAAAATTACGTCAACTTTAAATGCTTCACCGGGGGCGGAATCTGAACTTAAGTTTCAATGCCACGAAACCTAAAACTAAGGAAATCGCATTTTTATGACTTCGTTTTCAAAACAAATTTCCGGGGATATCCCCGATATTTCACCGCCGTCTTTACTCTGATGTCGACAAAGCATACTTAATAGTATCTTATCTAACCTTCAAAGCAATAAATTAATCACAAAGAATTCCCCCTTTTTTTTGTCGATGCCAACCCAGGCTGGCAATATGGGGTGCGCTGCTTCACTTTTCCAACTGTACCCGTAACTTGGTGTGAAGTCCGACACAAGCATGCCATAGGTACCCTTTTTTCGGGTAGGCAACCTTTCACAACAACACATTCATACAAATAAAGGCAAAGAAATTAGAGAGAAAGTTGAATGGAACTTATTTCGTGATTTGTAAATTCAACTTATACCATTTTTTCTAAATTAAAACTTGAGTTATAATCTTTAGAGGTGACAGGTACCTGCCATAGTTTCAAGTCTTTGTCCCTCCTTGAAAAAATAGAAGGAACGGCTTTGTTATTACCTCTCTGCAGTAATATCCTATATCGGTACGTAATAAATAGGGGATGCGTATTGCATAGTTGCAAGTAAATAAGAGCAAGACTTAGGGATCGGATTTTTCAGAAACTATTTGAACAAAGTATATTTTACAAAATATATTGGTTTTCAAACAAAATGTTGAAAAACGGTGCATTTCTCTTTCAGACCGTGTTGTTCTTATTTACCTTTAAAATGGTTCACTCATTTAATGAACCTATTCTAAGCACTTGGTTGTTACTGATACAGCTTTTCAAAGGGGGGGGGGGATGCCCGCTTTTTCTAAAAACTAACTTAAAGAAAAAAAAAAGCATAACTTTTTTTACTCTTTAATCATTTTTCAACTATCTGTTTGGGCAAAATTATAGAGTTAAACCGGTCAAGAAAACTACTCCCCCCCCTCTTCCACCGTCCGTCCGTAAAGGGGGCGCTGAAAAAATTTTCAACCCTAAAGGGGGCGGTAGCTGTAAAAAGGTTGAGAACCACTGCTCCAAATGAAATCTTACCAAACTTCTATATAGAGGCAGAAGAACCTTCTTAGATTTGTTTGAAATAGATCTATTAATAAACCCAAGCATCTTATTGTTTTTGTTGCTAGGTATGCTGCACTGTTGACAAAACTTGAAGTCCTGATTTATTAAGACACCTAGCCCCGTAACATTATCTGCCTTACTAATGATTAAATCCTGTAAATAATAGCTTGTACGCTTATTTCCATGACCTGAATGCAGCACTTGAGATTTCCCAACATTAGCTGCCATACCCCACTTGTCTGCTTACTTAGGAATTTTACATATAATACACAAAATTACTGCTTTGTCAATTTTATACTTGCACATTTATAGTGTCCTTAAGATGTTGTTTAAGAAAAATCAATTGTTTTTTGTTATGGGTACCTTTTATTATCTGTATTATATGTGATTTAAGTTTCTTCAAATATTGTTGCTGACATTATTGGTGTCATTTTGTTTTTGAGCATCTTTATCTTGTTTAATTTTATAATTTTGTGCAATTTGTAAATAAATAAATTATTGAAAAATACTTTAATGTATTTTCTTATTTGGTATCTACACATTAAGAAAATCATTATAAATATAACAGCTTTTGAGAATTGATTTAATGCATTATTTGTAAAAATATTAGATCGAAAAACAAATAATCATTAATATGTATGTATTGTATAAAATGTTCTTATTATGAGGAGTAATTTACTGCCCTTAAGCTGGCTAAGGCAGAACTACAGATAATATACTGTCTGGATTTTATAATCGAGCTGGCAGTGTTTTTTAAGCTGTTCTTTTTGGTAGATGGAACTATGTCATGGTTTGTTAAAATATTATAATTAGCATTAAATGGACTAATTTCAGATACTTACGTTGCTAAAAAAGTATACATTATTTAAATTTGATTTTTATACCATTAATGGAGTTTAATTTGGCATTTTAAAATTGCTCTTATTTATTTTTGTATCTTGAATATAAATAAGATCCAGTAATCAAGACATAAATTCACTCACATTTTGAAGGTTTTTAATTTTTTGTACCAAAACTCTTTTAGTTAATGCAGGGCTTTTGTTTCTGGGAGGGTTTTACCAAACACATTTCTTGAAAAACATATATATTCAATAAAATATGATTTTATTCGTATATTATAGATAATTTAAAGAGAGTAGGGAGTATTGTTTTAAGGGCATTAACATGAATGAGCTAATGAAATAGTTGTTTGTATTTACGGAAAAAAAGTGAACGAAATGACTTTCTTCTACGCCTACTAAATAATCAATCTACATTTTAATAACTCAAAAGAATCGGTGAGTGGATGTCAAGTACATGAATTAGAAGTAATGTCTAGTTCTTAAATGTATATTTTTTTGACACATGCTGAGACATCAGGAAGAAAAGGGATGTAAGTGAAAAAGTTGAAGTTTTGAGTAAAATTCTTGCAACGTTCAAACCATATGTTTTTGCAGAATAATGTTTACAATAACTATTTAAAAACAATATTTTAGATACATTATAGTACAAAACACAAATAGTACTAATACAAAAGTATATCAGCACTTAGTTTATACATTTTTCTCTTTCTCCTAATTTAAATTCTTAAGTGAACTTGAAAATAATATTAACAATTTTTTTTAACAAAAAAGTTTAATAAGAATAATGTTTTAGAATAATTGTAAAATTTCAGAGAGGGTTTGAACCCTGTAAACTTCCTCCTTTTATATGGCCCTGACTTAATATTTAGTTACAGTTAATTTTATCTTGTTTTTTGGTTGTGCTTTTAAAAGATTTAAGTTCAAAGTACTTGGTCATACTAATAAAAATTTCATAGAAATAATATTCATGTTTTCTTTTTTAGTCGGAGGAATAAGAATTATTATTCCAAGTTCAACAACAATTTCTGAAAAAGGTAAGAAATTTATTTACTTCAGTGCTCAAACAAAATTCAACACTTGGAGATTCTTTTTTTTTTTTTCTTTTTTATAGATTTATTACATTTAATTTCTTTTAAAAGCATTTTTAAGATTTAAGAAAAGCTTTTCATGGAATTAATTTTACTTTTTGAAAATTGAATTTTTGGGTATAATTTTCCACTCTTGCCATAATTCATGCATCATGTTGCTCCTAATTCAGTTTGTAACTACATCATTCTTTTTTTTTTTTTTGTCATCACCCTTTGTATTTTTTATTTAAATTCAGCAGTTGCAATTGTTGTTCACAACTGTGGGATTTGTAGAAAGCGTTTTATGCTCTCTCAACTGCATCCTAAATTAGTAGCAGCAATTCCCTGTGTGCTGTAGTGCTCAAGCCTCTCCCAAAATATGCAT
>JAXGGA010012139.1:0-39772 GCA_038373865.1 Uloborus plumipes | reverse complement strand
ATTTCACATATTAGACAA
The DNA here is from genome assembly GCA_038373865.1 of Uloborus plumipes. Classification (NCBI taxonomy): domain Eukaryota; kingdom Metazoa; phylum Arthropoda; class Arachnida; order Araneae; family Uloboridae; genus Uloborus; species Uloborus plumipes. The sequence goes on along the minus strand of JAXGGA010012139.1, from coordinate 39,754 downwards.
CAAATAGCACTATTTGTGCATACATATTATTTGGACTGCAACCTTCCAGCATCTGTGGAGGGGGTATGAGTAGGATTACTTTTCCATTTATTAAATGGAAATCAAAGCTCTAAAAGAAAATGGTAAAAATAATTAAATTGGGATTGTCCAAGAGAATTTTTTAAGGATTAAATTAAAAAGTGATTTAAATCAATGATTTTTTTTTAAAATCAATTGATTTAAATCGCGATTTAAATCACTGATTTAAATCAATTGATTTAAATCATTTGATTTAAATCATTGACACCCTGAAGTAAATAGAGATGAATCCTTCAACAATTCAACTGTAATGTTTTTAAGATTGAAATTCTTTTTGGGTTATTGTTTTTGCGTACTTTATTTATTATTGGTATAGAGTTTCGTATCAAAAGACATGAAACTTTACCAATACCACTGCAGTGCGAGTGATAAAGAAAGATAAAGGCCAACCTTGCTACCAACCAAATGAAAAGTACTGTCCGACCATGGATGAGATGGAGAGGCTATCATCTGGTTTACAGCCGGAAATGGACGCATCTATTAGTTTTTAGGGATGTTCGCTTTTGAAAATGGGGTTAGCCTCTAAATTATACTAAATTTTATTGAAATGAACGAACACGAGCATCAAGTTTTTGCATTTCCCCCTGGTGTAGATAGCCTCGTTTGGCCTGGAAGTTTGCCAATTCCACAAAATCCCTGTTAAAACTATATTTGTATATATATATATATATATATATTATATATATATATATATATATATATATATTATATATATATATATATAATATATATATATATATAATTTTTTTTTTTTTTGATTGATGCAACCATTTCTTCTGTTTTGAAATATTTTCGATTGCATTTTGTAACACGTTGTGTAATAGAGTATTTAAGCAAATTGAAAAACACACACGAGAAGAAAAAAACAAAAACTTTTGATAGTTTTAACAGAAATGGATGCTTTGGAAATTTTGATTGAACACTCCTTGCTTTATTGTTCCATCCTTTTTCCAAAAGTACATTTCCAAAGAAACGTGAAACTTCTTTCCAACAAGGCCGTGGGATTACATCGCAATCAAAATCGAACCCCACTTCACTGAAACGAATCCCAACTCCGAGCTCCACCTTCAGCAAAGCTGCACGGCAAACAACTGGAGGTACTCATTAGTGTGGCAAAATTTCCTTGTGTCCCCCCCTCCCCCCGTGGAACACTTTTCCTTTCTGCTCTCCCCCTTCTCAATCTAATCTCCGCACTTCCCTTTCTGTCATTCTACATCTACACGAGCGCCCCCTCTCGTCACGAAACGTAGCAGTTTCCTGATGAGATGGCAGAATTTCGCGGAGAGTATTTTTTTCATCCTCAAAGCTTGTTTCCTTACGCTACGATTTTTCTGCACAGAACATGGTACACTGTAAAAAATGAATGTTGTTTTTACAGCACAATGCAGCTAATTTTATAGTAATAAGCTGTAAAATTGCTCATTTTACAGTTTATTTCCGTGCATTTTAGTTTTAAGCTGGAACCTATGCTGCTAGTATTATACTGTTGTCTTTTCAGTATTATACAGCTAAATTTTCGGCAATAAACTGTAAAATTGCTAACTTTATAGTGAAATACGGTAAAATTGTTAGTTTTACAATTTATTAAAGTCCATTTCCAGTTTTAAATTGGAACCTCGGCTGTCGGTCTTTTCTGTAAAAAATACAGTTCAATATTTGCAGTGTGGAATAAAAGGTTATGTGTTAGAAAGTCACAGATAAGTTTAAAATTATTTTAATGAATAATTCGAAGCCATACTACACTTGGAGTTAAAAAGTTTGAACATATTTCCAACTGTGCAAAAGCGAAAAAAAGAAATAATAAATAAAAAATCTAGTGCTGCGTTGATGCAATTTGCAATTCAAATGGATTATAGAACACGCTGCATACACTGCTGAAAGAGGTAACATTATTCACACTGCAAAAATATAAAATGTTGCTTTTACAGTTTTATACTGGCAGCAGAGGTTCCAGTTTAAAACTGTAAAATCGTTCCCGATCGATCTTTAAACTTTCTGGTGAAGAGTCATTTTCGACTGTGGGATTTTTGTGAATGATCCGTTTTTGAGCGACTAAATTTTGTGAAATATCCCTTTTTGATTTTCTCTTGTTTACTCACACTTTCTTATCAGAAATGACGGAAATTTTAATTACATCTTAAATTTCTCATTCATTTATTGCTCGTTTCTATGGTAGATATAAGTTTTGATATGCTGATAAATACGATTCGTTGTTGTTCATCCGTGTTTTTATATAATTTTCAGTTCGGACATTTGGAATTATTGAACTTAAGCTGGAAGATACCAGTGCCCAGATTTTAGGAACTGTCTCGCTTTTTCTTTTCCGTAGCATTCAGGCAATGTGCCTACTTCCACTGTCCCAAAATTCTTTGTTAAGTTGAAAAAAAGTTAAGTTAAAGAGCTAAAGAGTAAGAAAACACGTATCCTAAATGGAAAGGACATCCCTTCTTGGGGTGACTTTTAAATTATGCTCCATCTGTTATTTGCCATTTTTCTTTTTCTTCGAGATGCTGGTGTGAGAATCCCCCCCCCCTTCCCCTATTCACTCATCTCCTCCATATCGGCGTCGCCTAGCAACGGCGGAGTCCCCTCCCCGCCCGCGGGCGCATGCGTCGTGGGCGTCTTTCGGGGACCCATAATTCGATTTAGCCATGCGTTCTCTTCGTCCTCTCTTCCCGCTCTCCTCTTCGCTCCATTCTTCTGTTCTGTTCTTTTTTATGGCCCTTTCGTGAGAGAGCTCCTTCCTGCCTCTTGATTGGTCGGCGGCGAGCGTGACGTGTGGGTCTGTGCCTGCCTCATTAAATGCGCGGTGGATGGACTCGGGCTGTTTTCATGCATGCATGCATGTTCTCCGCTAGGAGGTGGGAAGGGGGGAGGGCGTGTGCATTGTTCGGCGGAAAATGGAATCCTTAGGAAAGCTGAGGAGTATGGGTATGAAAAGGCTTTTCTTTCCCACCCCTGGCAGATCTTGCATTGATCCTTCCGAAAAAGTATTCAAATTAGTGATGGGAGCGTATCCTCTGTCAGGCTTTTTTTTTTTTTTTTTTGCCTCTGGCATTAAGTTTCTTTCTGGTTTTTTTTTTTTCAACTTACTGGCAGTATTTTTTGTCACAGGTCTATTTATTTTGAACAAAAGTGGAGGCGTTAGAGGGATATGATAGGTTTGATAGAACAAACCATTATGCTCAGGGGTGCCCACAGGGGGGAAGTATGGCGCAAGGTTGCGCCATCAAAATTTTTGGGTGGGATTTTTTAAACCTAATTTATTTAAGTTATTTTTTGATTTTTTTTAATTTAAATTATCAACGGATTTTTTTTAATTAAAAATGTTCATAAATTTATTTTTTTTAATTTAAATTATTTCTTTTATTTCCTTATTTGTTTATTTATTTATTTATTTTGTGTGCGTGTGTGTGTACTTGGCATGTCGGGAGCGGAAAAAAAGCGATTATACTTTGGGCAAAATTCGAACTTTTAAAAAATTAATAACAAATAAAAAAATAATGGTTACAATTTAGAAAAATAAATGTTTAAAAAATAAATATAATGTTTAAAAAAATAAATAATATTAAAAAAATAAATAAAATAAAAAGAGGGGTAAAAATAAAAAGCACAAGAGGGTTGTGAAAATTTTTTGGGGGGAATTTGCGCCATTGAGCTTGGGGGGGGGGGATGGGCACCCCTGATTATGCTCAGGATGGAAGTAAGAAATGTTGACGGCTATTCTTTGAATCCACTGGAAACCGAAATTTAGTGCATCTCTTGTGGAATGACTCACTCAATGTATAAATATCCATTGAGATTGCAAAGTCATTCACGAATCCAATAACATTAAAACAGTTTAAAAAAATTTTTTTTTGATGTGTATTCGTTAACGATCGCTTTTTTTTTTCTTGTGAGTTAATATTTTGCTTCTAAATTGGTAGCAGATTTTGTGGGTTTTTGTTCTTCTTTCTGTACTTTTCCACTTAAAAATAATCGTATTCGTTGATTGCATTTGAAGGATTAATGTCCACTTGTTAGCAATTTGTTTCTTGGACAAAGAAACAAAATAATTAAAATTTCCTTCAGTGGTCCAAAATAATTAACAGTTGAAGCTTTTTGTTAGCAGAATAAATAATGTCTGCTTTTTTCTTTCAACCTTTTTTTTTTTTTTTTTTTATGAGTTGATGTCCGCCATTTAAAAACTGACTAGTGATGCCCCGAATTTAAAATGTACAGTAAAAACTTCTACCTTTCTATCCTTACCGTACTTATTACAGCGTCGTAGTGAAGCTACTGTTTTTCCGGGGTAACGGGGAGGAACACGCCAGAAACTTTAAAACCCAATTTTTTGCATTCACTACCTTGTCACGTAATGTGTTTCTCCGCTAAGCTCTTTTACATTACAGAACCTATTACGATTCCTGCACCACAACGTCCAATTAAGGAAAACCCCTTTAAGCTCTTCAATTATTCAATAGGTTAAAAGTGTCCTTTGTGCAAAGACACACGTTCAGTAACCACTGGCAATATCTAAATATCCCTCAATTTTTGTTAAGTGTTTATTTTTACTTTACGCCGCAGACGTGTTTGAATAATCCTTCCTATTCTGATAAAACCCCCTGTTTTTTCTAAACAAATACCATTCCCACTTCAGTTCATTACACGACCAGAAATTCATTTTCCGCCGAACTAATGTGTTTGCTTTGAGGAACCCCTTCCCATTCGGAGAGCATAAAAAGTGGAGCGCATCACATTTTCGAGTGGCAGCAGAGAAGGGGCGCACGTGTCGCGCCACCAGCGGTGGGTCGGCGTACTATCTGGCTTCCTCGTTGCCAGCTGTTTTTTAATCTCTGTGGAGCGCGCCGGCCGATTTATGTGTCGGGTCTTTTTTGTGGCTTTCGCTGGGGACTTTTTTCAGCTGTTTCGAATCCACCAGGGAATAATGGTGGTTTCTAATGAGGTTACTCTACTCTATTGAAGGCATGTTAATGGAAAAAGCTCATTTGCTCCCCGATACAGGTCATATTGAACCATGTCAATTCTTTATATGATCCTCCTGTTGTTTGCATGCACTTCATCTAAGATGATAGCCATAGAGGGAGTGATGTTTGAATGCACTATAAAAAATGAATGATTTTTGTGGTATAACGTAGCTAATTCTATTGTAACAAACTAAAGAAAACTGATTTTACAGTATTAAACTGTAAAAGTGCTAGTTTTACAGTAATAAACTGTAAAACTGCTAATGTTACAGTTTATTACTGTGCATTTTACAGTTTTAACTTCCACATTGAAAACTAGCATTTAAACCTATTTGAGTTCCACGTGCACTTGGACCACCAGACAAATTAGGAGACCAAATGTTTCTTTCATGTCTCACGCAAAAGTACGTTTAGTCCATATTCTAGAAACTGTTTATATTAGCCGATGAATATCGATATTTACATCTCAAAGACATCACCAAAAAGATCAATTATTTTCAGAACAAAAAAAAAACAATCAGATGGTAAATTTGTCCTACATTGTAAAAAAATAGATGTTTTTACAATATAATACAGCTAGTTTTACAGTTATAAACTGTAAAACTGCTAATTTTACTGTAGTGAACAGTAAAATTGCTAGTTTACAGTATTAAGATGTAAAATTGCGGATCTCACAGTTCATTACAGTGCATTATACGGTTTTAAACTGGAACCTCTGCTGCCAGTACGATACTGCTGTTTTTACCGTGTAATACAGTTCATTTTATAGTAAAAATGCTCATTTTACCGTAATAAACTGTAAAATTGCTAGTTTTGCAGTTTATTACTGTGCTTTTCCTGTTTTAAATTGGAACTTCTGCTGCCAGTATATTACTGGCAGAAGTAATATACTGTAAAAAGAACAGCTTTTTTTTTTGGCAGTGTACCAACTTTAAAACAATGCCATGCAAATGATTTTTATTTTTTGACCATGCATACTTTTATCCTTTTTTTAAAAAAATAATGTGCTCCATATGACACGTGATCTCAGAAGTCATAGAAATAAGGACGCCGACACTTATATTGACCTCTCTTCCATTTCCTAGTCATTGCCGTTTGCAAGCGAGAGGAACAAGTTCCTTCTTTTGCCACTTCGGGATTAGCAGTTCTCGAGAAAAGCAGCTTTTCGCGTTCCGTTGGTCCTTTTTTAAATCCCTCCGGGAGGAAGGTCGTGTTCTATCCGCTCCCAATCGTACCCCCCCCCCCTCCCCTAGGCGATGTAAGCCGGCCTATCGAAAAAGAAGTTTTATTGGAAATGGGAATTAAGTTATTTTCCGGCAGTTGTGATTCGCCGATTGTATGACGGAGGATAGCGTTGCATTGTACAGTGTGGAATTTTTTCTGACCTCATACTGCAACGGGGATGGTATGGAGAATACAGAAGTCCAAGGGAAAATAACTTCAGTTCAGTTGAAGAATATGCGAATGTTTAACAATTAATTACAATTGTGAATCAATATCATGCTTTTGGTTTTTGAGAAAGTGCCTAAAACGAGTTTTAATTGCTACTGTCCTCTTGTAACGAGCATGACTTTTTGCAAAAATACGACCGATTCGAAATGCTCCCCCTAACTCTTCAACTTGCATTACAAATGCGAAAGGAAGTAACTAGTTCTCGAAATGATTTCGCTGAGAGACTGTGCAATAGGGTGGAGCGAAAAAAATGAATTTTTGATTTTCGTAAACGGGTACCTTTCATTTACTGTGAATGAGGATAAGTAACAATTCTGTAAAATATTTCACTTTTGCGACGTCATCTTTAGTCTGCGCATTTGGCCCAAAGTTTTGAAATTTTTGATTTTTTTTAGATTTTTCAAATATTTTTCAAAAATATTGCAAATGAGAAAACTAGTGACGGGTGGTTATTAAATGGAAGAAAAAGCTTTGAAATATACAAGGAATTTTTTAAAACCATTTTAGATTATGATTTCAGTTTGTGCATTACGCTCAAAGTTCATCAAATTTCCAAAAATGTCTGATATTTTCAACATTTTTTAACTCTGTATTTCCTCTCAATATTCACTTGAAGTGTCTTCAAACATGTTTTTATTCATTTTGTTATTACTTTGAAGTGTGCAACTCTTTGCTAACTCATGTGGAACTACCCAGGACTCATCACGAGGAGGGGTCCGCACTTAGAGTCCTACACGTGAGCCCTTCCTTCCAACCAATGTGAGCACGTATTTACATTTCTTAGATACGTCTTTAACAGTTAAATTGTTCCCTTGTGTCGTAAATTGATCAAATATTTCTGTCAGATATCCATGTTTTTACTAACCCTTTTCTTTCCCTGTGATTACATACCAATTTTGAACAGCTTGTGACCTATTTGACAGCCCTTTCAACTGATTGAGTCTTGAATGGCAGTTTAAAAAGAGCGCATTCAGAAATCATATTTAAATTCTCTGCTTCCATAATCTTTGTAAATGTTGTGTTGTTAAATTACTTGTAAAAGGTGGCTTTGTAATTTCCACATAATTACGAGAAATCATATCGATGTACACTGAAGTGACAAAAGTCATGGGATAGCAATATGCAAATTTTCAGATGGCAGTAGCATCGCATAGAACAGGTATAAATGCGCAGTGCTTTTACAGAGCTTTCATTTCTGTTCAAGTTATTCATGTGAAGAGGTTTTAACGTGATGATGACCGCACGACGTGAATTAACAGACTTTGAACGCGGAATGTTAGTTGGAGCTAGACGCATGGGTCATGCCATTTCGGAAATCGTTAGAGAATTCAACATTCCCAGATCCACTGTGTCAAGAGTGTGCCGAGAGTATGAAATTTCAGGCATAACATCCCACCATGGACAGCGCAGTGGTCGACCGCCTGCACTTAAAGATCGAGACCGGCGACGTCTGCAAAGAGTCGTAAATTCTAACAGACAAGCAACACTGCGTCAAATCACCGTAGAAATCAATGTGGGACGTACAATGGACGTGTCTGCTAGAACTGTGCGGAGAAATTTGGATTTCTTGGGCTATTCCAGCAGAAGACCGACTCGAGTGCCTTTACTGACAGAACGACATCGCTTGCAGCGACTCTCGTGGGCACGTGAGCATATCGGTTGGTCCCTAGATGAATGGAAAACCGTGGCCTGGTCCGATGAGTCACGATTTCAGCTGGTAAGAGCCGATGGTAGGGTTCGAGTGTGGCGCAGACCCCACGAAGCCATGGACCCAAACTGTCAGCAAGGCACTGTTCAAGCTGGTGGTGGCTCCGTAATGGTGTGGGCTGTTTTTTCATGGCATGGACTTGGTCCTCTAGTGCGACTGGACCGAACATTGACTGGAAATGCTTATGTGCAGCTACTTGGAGATCACTTGCAGCCATTCATGGACTTCATGTACCCAAACAACGATGGGATTTTTATGGATGACAATGCGCCATGTCACCGGGCCACAACTGTTCGCAATTGGTTTGAAGAAAATTCTGGACAATTCCAACGAATGATTTGGCCACCTAGATCGCCCGACATGAATCCCATTGAGCATTTATGGGACACCATCGAGAGGTCTGTTCGTGCCCAAAATCCTGCCCCATCAACGCTTTCACAATTATGGACGTCTATCGAGACAGCATGGCTCAATATTCCTGCAGAAGACTTCCAACGACTTGTTGAGTCCATGCCACGTCGAGTTGTTGCACTTCGCCGGGCAAAAGGAGGGCCGACACGATATTAAGAGGTATCCCATGACTTTTGTCACTTCAGTGTATACTGACTTTTGATTTATGTATGTAATGTATGAAAATAGATTTTTATCTATTTTTGGGATCTGAAGCGTTCTGACTTGTTTGTTTGTTTGTTTTCTAGATTGAGCGTTTAGATTTAAAACAAGTTTCTTATATGCTCTCTCTTGTGAACTAACTAGATTATTTCCCGGCGTTGCCTGGGTGCTTATTAACACAACATAGCTCTAAAAAATATTTGAATGAATTCTATCCACATGGGAATATAAAAACTTATTTCATGCTAAAATGAAATAGTTGATCCTTAAATTGATAATTCATTGTTAGTCGTAATCTTTATTGGAAAATACTCCTATTTAAATGTGCTACATTTTATCAATTGGTATGCTTAAAGTCTTCTCTATTACTCTATCTATTCAAAATTGAAAGAAAATGGACATTTTGAGACAAAAGATTTGAATTTTGAGCTTTTTGGATTTTTTTTTTTTTTTTTTTAAATTTCAAAACCCCCGCCTATGTGAATTCTATTGCATCAAGGAACCTCTGTGCCAAGTTTGTTGAAAATCTGACGAAAACTGGATTTGTATAAGGAACAAACATACATACATCCATTTATATATATATATAGATAGATAGCGATAACAGCATATTTCTTGGGTGCAAAGTATACATTGGTTTGAATAGATGTGAATACAATTTTCTGCTTTTTCCCTGAGAGATAATCTTTATAATCTCACACAAATTCATAGCTAAATTAGTAACGTTCGAACTTCATCCTAAAAGAGTAAGGACACTTTTACTGCGAAAGTTATGAACTCTTTTAAAAATTATAGTCTAAAGATTATATTTGCTGTAGTCAATATCTGGCTTGGGAAAGCTTTCTTTTACTTCTGTTTCATATTTTTTGAATATTTTTCCAGTCAAAACTACATTGCTCATCTAATGAAGTTACTGTTGCTCAGTAACAAGTATTGTTAACATTACAGTATTGTAAAAATCAATCTGATCAATGACGAATTCTATAGGTTCATATTGAACTGATTTGAAAGTATAACATGTTATTTAGCTTCGTTCAACAGGCCCAAAAATCACTTTGGTCCACTGGTAGGTCCATCTAGCTTTTGCAAAAAATGCAGCAAATTAAGTTCATTCGAATGTCCCATTACAGAGGTCTACCAAGTTTTTCTTCTAGTTTCCGTATTACACCTTTGTATTTTCCTGTCTTCGTAGTGCATCCATCAAAACCAATGCAAACAATTTCCTACTCAAAGAAACAATTCATTGTTCCTGATTTGTCTAAGAAATGTAAATGTGTGCTCTCATTGGTTGGAAGCAAGGGGAGCGCGGGTGGCACCCAAAGTGTGGCCACTTTCTCGTGGTGAGTCCTGGGTAATTTAAATGAACAAGCAAAGAGTTGAGTAGTACAAAGAAACAACAAAATGATTAAGAAAATATTTTGAAGGCACTTTAAGTGAATATTAAGAGGAAATATTGAATTATAAAATTTCTGTTCAATATTGAAAATATCGGAAAGTCTGAAAATTTGATGAACTTTAGGCCTAATGCTCAGACTGAAATCAAAATCTAAAATGGTTTTAAAAAATTTCTTGTATATTTCAAACCTTTTTCTTCCACTTAATAACCACCCGTTACTAGTTTTATCATTTGCAATAGTTTTTAAAAAAATTTGAAAAATCTAAAAAAAATCAAAAATTTCCAAACTTCAGGTCAACTGCGCAGACTAAAGATGACGTTGCAAAAGGGAAATATTTCACAGAATTGTTACTTATTCTCATTCACAGTAAATGAAAGGTACCCATTTACGAAAATCAAAAATTCATTTTTTTCACTCCACCCTAATACTCCTATTTAAATGTTACATTTTATCAATTTATATGCTTAAAGATTTATCTCTATTAATCTATCTATTTAAAATTGAAAGAAAATAGCCATTTTGAGACAAAAAACTTAAATTTTCAGCTTTTTTGCTTTTTTTTTTTTTTTTCAAATTTCAAAACCCTGCCTATGTGAATTCTAGTGCATCAAGGAACCTCTGTGCCAAGTTTGTTGAAAATCCGACGAAAACCGTAGATTTGTATAAGAAACAAACATACATACATACATTTATATATATATAGATATCGATAACAGCATATTTCTATGGTGCAAAGTATACATTGTTTTGAATGGATGTGAATACAATTTTCTGCTTTTTCCCGGAGACATAAGTGTAACTCTTTATAATCTCACACAAAATCATAGCTAAATTAGTAACATCTGCACTTCATCCTAAAAGAGCAAGGACACTTTTACCGCGAAAGTTATGAACTTTTTTAAAAATTATAGTCGAAAGACTATGTTTGCTAAAGTCAACCATCTGGCTTGGAAAAGCTTTCTTGGACTTCTGTTTCATAATTTTATTCGATATTTTCCCAGTCAAAACTACCTTGCTTATCTCATGAAGTTACTGTTTCTCAGTATTTAAATCATTTTTATTGTCAAAATCGATCTGATCAATGACAAATTCTATAGGTTCATATTGAACTGATTTGAAAGTATAATATGTTGTTTAGCTTCGTCTAACAGGCCCAAAAAATAACTTTGGTCCACTGGTAGCTCCATCTATAGCTTTTGCAAAAAATGCCGCAAATTAAATTCATTTAAATGTAATTGGCAAATATCCCATTACAAAGGTCTACTGGAAGAAATTTTCTTCCAGTTTCCGTATTACACCTTTGTATTTTCCTGTCTTTGTAGTGCATCCATCAGAACCAATACAAACAATTTCCTACTTAAAGAAACAATTTATTGCTCCTGACTTGTCTAAGAAATGCAAATGTGTGCTCTCATTGGTTGGAAGCAAGCGGAACGCGGGTGGCACCCAAATAGCGGCCACTTCCTGGTGGTGAGTCCTGGGTAATTTCAATGAGCAAGTAAGGAGTTGAGTTGTTCAAAGAAACAACAAAATGATTGAAAAAGTGTTTTGAAGACACTTCAAGTAAATCTTGAGAGGAAATATTGAATTATAAAATTTCTGCTCAATATTAAAAATATCGAAAATTTCGGAAAGTTTGATAAACTTTGGGCCTTATTCGCAGACTGAAATCATAATATAAAATGGTTTTAAAAAAATCTTTGTATATTTCAAACCTTTTTCTTCCATTTAATAACCACTCGTCACTAGTTTTATCATTTGCAATATTTTTTTAAAAAATTTGAAAAATCTAGAAAAAATCAGAAATTCCCAAACTTTAGGCCAAATGCGCAGACTAAAGATGACGTCGCAAAAGTGAAATATTTTACAGAATTGTTACTTAGCCTCATTCACAGTAAATGAAAGGTACCCGTTTACGAAAATCAAAAATTCATTTTTTTCACTCCACCCTACTGTGCAAGCATTGTTTCTTCCGATATGTCTCTGCAAAACAGCTTGATTATTCCTCGCGCCCCGCCAAAATTGCCCTTGTTACTAATCGCAATTTTTCAGAATGGTATGTTTAAGCATTGCATTTTCCTGCAGGTTATAAGTGGTCAGATAGTCACTGTTTCTGTAAAATTTAGTGAGTTATGGAAAAGAAAAGTGAATTATAATACAGTAACTCCTCGTTATATCGCGCTTTTCGGGGACAAGAAAAAAGCGCGATATAACCGAGGTCATTAAATAGTTTTCTATCCAGCATGCAAGTAAATTATACGTACACATAATAAAAATTCATTTGTTCGCTTTGAAATCTTGAGTTTTATCAGGAAGCATTTTCCAGTAGAGAGCAGCTTCGTCAGCATAGATTTGCTCATCTACCAAGTCTAGCTCAGCAATTTTTCTGTTAAATTCATCAGGAAAACATGCTGCTGCTGTATCATCGGCCGATCGTTCTTCCCCGCAAATTTGTAATTATCCTATACCGTGTCTTTTTTGCCACAAAATAAATGAGAAAGAGACCTTTTCTGAGCACCTTACATATTTTCTCAAAAATGGTTTCGAACTAAAAGTTTTTTTTTGGGGGGGTGGGGGAGACAAAAGAAAAGATCGATATAACGAGGGGCTACTATATAAATTTCCACTTCTCCTTTTCCACTGTAATCATTAATCAATGTGATTAAGAAATTATATGCTTTTAGAAAATTCTGCAATGAAACTGCAGACATTTCGCAGTTTTCTGCTAAATTTATTTTTTTTTAACTCGAAGATAATAACAGAAAATCTGCAAAATGACTGCATTTTTATAATTTTAAAATCACGGCAACCCTATGAAAGGAACACTTTCGCCTTATCAGCTTTGTACCATCGTGTTTGTATTATTTTTATGTACATTTTTGTATACCTATTAGAAAACTCGATAAGCGTAGGTTAACCCAAGTCGGATCTTGTACTATTAGCTCTGCCCCTCAGAGAGCTTTTTTTATTTCTTTCCCTTTCTTTCTTTTTCTTTCTTTCTGTTTTTCTTTCTTTCTGTTTTTCTTTCTTTTTTCTTTTTTTGATAGGGCAGGTTGTATTTCTGTCATGAGAAGAAAGCCTTGTCTCCAAAGGGAAAAATTTTTTCCGGCACAAAATTTGTAATTTGTTTGATAACTATATATTTGGACGAACAACAAAGAATCTGTAGAAATGATTTGCAGCAAAATTTGCATTTGTTTCCTTTTAAATCACAAAGGCAATGTAGTACGTGCAAAATTATTCGCAACGAAGTCTCTGCGTGCTTCGATGTAAAGTTATTAAAAGACGCATTTGTAAGAACTCTGTGGATGATGCTTCTGATATTCTTTTTGCTCACTGGCGCGCGGACAACAGTTTAAAAATAATCCTAAATATAGTTTTTAAAAACTAAAAAATGCGCTTTTAGAGTTAATCAAACTAAAAAGAAAAAAGTTTAAACTATATTTAATGATCCTCTAACAAATTTCCCTCTGATTTTCGAAACTATTGAATATCCGCTACATGCACTTATAATACATCAACATGTAATGTAGTTTAACCTTTAGCATTAATAGTAGGATTAAATTTATTGCTTTTGTATTTTCAAAGAACGTGAATTTTATCTTTTATTCGGAGTTACATACAAACTGAAAAAATTATAATACATACATCAACATGCAATATAGTTTAGCCTTCAGTATTTACTACTACTATTAAATATCTAATATCTTTAAACGAACAATTCTTGTATATATATATATATATATATATATATATATATATATATATATATTTATTTATTTATTTATTTTTCGGATCTCGAAAACGGCTCTAGCGATTTCGATAAAAATTTGTATTTAGTTAGAGTTTTGGTTTCTGAGTTCATCTACGTCGGCGTTTTTTCTGTAAAAACGCGAGTTTTCACAAAAAACCCTTTTTTTTGGTGCCTTCATTGAAAGTTTGAGAAGCTTTTATTTCGCCATTTTCTTTATGAATACTTTCATTGTTGCTGTTTCCGTGGAGACGTTAAATTGTTACTGTTTTTGAAATGTTAAAGCAAGGCTTCACTAGATAACAGGCTGTTTCATTTATTCAAAAGCCATGGAATAAAAGCAGTGGTTATTGTCCACCAACATCTATTGAATTTTATGGTCACTTACATTATATAAAAATCAGATTACTTTTTACTTTTCAAGTGCGATTTCAAAATTGAGTATAAAAGTGTTATAGTTAGTTTTAAAATACTTTCTTTCCTCCTCAAGAGTATTTAGTAAGATATTTCAGGTAAAAAATCAATAAATATGAAACTCATTCTTAAAATATTAAGTTTCGAAACAAAATTACATCCAATATCTTTAGACGAGCAATTCTTGTAATATATTTCGGATCTCGAAAACGGCTCTAACGATTTTGGTAAAATTTTGTACTTAGATATAGTTTTGGTTTTTGAGTTCATCTACATCGGCGTTTTTCTGTAAAAACGCAAGTTTTCACAAAAAATCCCGATTTTCGTGCTTTCATTAAAAGTTTGACGAGCTTTCTTTCGCCATTTTCTTTATGATTACTCTTATTGTTACTGTTTCAACCACGTTTTATTATAACAATGGATTTCATATTTAATCACATCAGCGTAAATTTTAATTTTTATGGCATTTGGCAAACGAGTTTTGGCAACATGTTAGAATTATTATTGTTTTTGAAATTTAAAAGAGATCGATCAAAATAAAGTTAGAATTGGGTGTGGGCCGCGGTAGTCCGATCGGTAAGTCGTCGGACTCGTAACCGGAGGGTCCCGGATAGAGGAAGCCCAGCCGATCAAAGATCCACCGTCTTCATTAATAGTGGCTTGGGGACGTTAAAATGTTCGGGGTCATAAAATCCTTCAAGTGAGACGATACCTCAGGAGGTTGCTGGGCCAAGGGTTTGCTCGGCCCTTGGGCCTGGTTCAAAAATGAACAGAGCGCTCTTCAGGGCCCCATCCCGGTTAAACCACGAGTTGTGGTATGTACAGGGGAACCTTGGAGTGTCAAGTGAAGTGAAAGTGAAAACCAACTGCAACTAAATGCGTACTGGAGAACAGGGACTCTGCATATATTCTCATCAACCCCTAACGCGCCTTCGGCGCCAAATGAAATGAAATTGGGTGTGATTTTACGGTGAGCATGGATTTAATAAGGTTGTGTTTTTTAAAACAAATTACGGCTGTTTTAAATGCGTAATTGCAACCAAAGGCTTAAAAATGCTTTTCAAGTTTATCTAAATAAGTACTTCGCATTTTAGAAAAAAACACGAGTTTACAAACCGCTTTTTTTTTTTTTTTTTTACCGAGTGGGCTCGGTCCCCAGGTACTAATCCTTTTATATTTGTAAAGAACGTACATTTTATCTTTTATTCGGCGGTACATACAAAAAATACCCGCGTGTGAAACTAATAAAAGCGTAAAAAAAACCTTGATACTCAAACGTTAGGGGGAGGGGGGCGGCGGTTTTGTGCCAGGAGTTGAAGGGAGATTAACTTATCAAAGGGGTCTGTTAAACTTTTGACAGTTCTCTGACATGGAGAGGCGGAGCGCAGTCCGTTTTTGTCAGTGCTGATTCATTAAACATTTCTCTTCCTTTTGGACAAGGCTGTGGAGTCGGAGGAAAAATGATCGACTCCAACTCCGGGATTTTAAAACTTCCGACTCACGACTCCTGTTTTTTTTTTTTTTTTTTTTTTTTTTTATTATTTATTTTTTTTTAACCCAAATGTGAAGCCTTTACAAAGGTTGAAATATTAAGTCCATTTTTGAAAGTTTCATTTTTATTCATGGTCGTAGCCAGTACTCACTTGGGGGGGGGGGGGGAGTAGCAAGTTAGGGTAACCCGGTTGGAGATCATGGAAGGTCATTGTGACCTCTCAAAACGTTCAATTTTCTCAAGAATTCTCGCAGGTAATTTCACAACATTTACCTCAATTCTCGGAGGTCACTGTGACGTCCCAAAAAGTTATAAAAACCGCCCGGTTTTGAAAAAGGAAAAAACCACCATTCGAGGAGCATAGAAAAGACGATAATTACTAATATTTCAAATGAAAGCAAAAGTGTTTTGAGAAGTAGGCAATACACAAGAGGATTATTTGATGTTTTTAATGATCATGGACATCGTGATTGCGATTTTTTTTTTTTTTTTCTTGGTCCCATAATCGCGAATCAGTGGACCCTATCCCAGATTTTTCATTTCCTGAATTTCGTACAAAGTTCTACTTTACACGAGTATTTACAGCGGTCCCTTCTAAAATGCATCTCTACACTGTTAAAAGTTAGCAAAAGTTAGCGGTTGTAAAGTTAGCAATTTTACTGTTTCTTACTGTACAGTTAGCAATTTTACAGTTTCTTACTGTAAAACTAGCAATTTTAGTTTATTACAGTAAAGTTAGCAATTTTACAGTTTCTTACTGTAAAGTTAGCAATTTTAGTTTCTTACTGTAAAGTTAGCAATATTACAGTTTATTACTGTAAAATTAGCAATTTTACTATAAAATTAGTTGTAAAATACTGTAAAAACAGCAGTAAAATACTGGCAGCAGAGGTTCCAGTTTAAAACTAAAATGCGCTGTAATAAACTGAAACTAGCATTTTTACTGTTTATTACTGTAAAATTAGCTGTATTGTACTGTAAAAGCAACATCTTTTTTGCAGTGTATTTCTTATACTGTCGGCCCCGCTTAAACGAATACTGTCGGTTCCAAGAAATTTTATTCGATTAAGCGGTGATATTTAACATTACGTCTATGGCATCGGTTCGGAGATGTTTTATTCGTATAAGCGGGGTATTCGTTTATCCGTTACCCGATTAAGTGGGGACGACAGTATCTTAATCCATCTATGGGCTGGGTCGACGTTTCTCCCTCTCAACGGCTTTATAAAAATTCGCGAATCGTGACGATTTATTTATGTTTTAGTACTTCGTTCGTAATTTGACTTCATTCGGATAAATATAGAGGGGTTGTCCTGAAAACTCGTCATTTTCCGTTTCCTGCACTTTTAATTAGGTTCGGATTCACACAATAGCAGTGAGAAACCGAATCCTTGGTAAATATTCGGTATTCGGCTAAATTTTGATCAGGTACTCGGCCAATGCCGAGTAGTCGTAAAAATGGAATATTGTTCTAGATAACGAAATTTCTTAGAAATTTACAATTGCTTTTTTCGTAAAATACACCTGTATTATGTGTATGAGTCAAAAAATAAATAAAATCAACACAGTGAAAAAGTTAGCTGTGGCTTAGGTCCACATGCATTATGTATTGCATTTTTGGTAGCCTCCTTTTTTTTTTCAAATTTAATTTAAATTTACTTTTTTAAAGCATGTACGCAACGAAAAAAATATAACCAATTAACTATTGATAATATTAACAATATTGAAAGATTATTGTACGCTACAAAAATAAGCAAACATATTTTTTTGGGATACAACAAAAGGACATATAGGCAGTATGTAAAACTAAATGAAAGCAAATGTGAGGTCGCGTACAGGCTTCATTTTATTTCTTAGTCAAATTTCTGTCGCCGGATACCTGGGGCGAGCCTAGCGATCGCCCCTGGCTCTGATGTATGAGAGGGTGCGGTGAACAAAAAGCATTTGCTGAAAAAAATTCATTTTTTTATTTTTATTTTATTGAAAGTATAGCTTTTTTTTAAATAAAATTCTCGTCTTTTCCGATACACAAAGAGTACATGATCAATTATATAATAATTTAAATATCGAAATGTTCGGTACTTTTCCTTTCATTATACATCCACTACTGTTGTTAGCTCGAATTTGACGGTTTTAAAAGAAGACCAATGGTCATCTTACAGTATGCTGACTTGTTTTATAATTCAGCTTGAATTCTGTTTGTGGGGCGGGGGTGGGGGGAGGACGCTTGAAAGTATTCTTTTTTGTGCCGTGGTGTCTTAGGACATCCATGCCTGATGATGCGCCTTTGAATTTGGAATAGGGAGGTTTTCGATTGTTTAATTATGTTTAATTTGATAATACAGCAAACATGATCATCATCGGTGAAAAAAAAATCCGATACGAGGAGTAGTTTCTTTTCAATAATTTTTAAAGTTTAAGGGAGGGTGACGTCAGAAGGCTCGTAGATTTTTCGCCAGAGCGTCAAACCTAGGGCGAGAAACTGCTTATCGGCCAACGGGAAATTGGTTTTCCGAACTGTCATAAGTTGTTCCCGGCAAATGCCGGCACAAGCAATGCCCCAGAAAAAAAAAAAACATTGTTTTTGCAGCAACTAGCTTAAAACAATCATTGGTAACAGGTTATTGGATTGCCCTTTGACATATCCAATCTCCTCGGTGAATCAATTGACTTAAACTAATTGATAAAGGAAGGAAAAACGAAGTTCTAGCTGCAATACAATTTTTGTGTGTGAAGTGCTAAACTTAGGGCTATTTGACGTAACAGGTTTCGCTTTTTTTGTGCGTGGGTTTTTTTTCAAAAATTCATTAAAAACCAATCATTTCGTTTTAAAATTCGGCGATGGGGAATTTTTGTGTGTTGTAAGCGTCTTAACAATATCTAGTAGTTAAAGTAGGAATATTTAATAGATCGAAACTTTCCTAGTTTAAAAGGTCACAAACGCGGAAACGAATCCTTTTC
Organism: Uloborus plumipes; assembly: GCA_038373865.1. Lineage (NCBI taxonomy): Eukaryota > Metazoa > Arthropoda > Arachnida > Araneae > Uloboridae > Uloborus > Uloborus plumipes. Next base: position 20,922 of record JAXGGA010012139.1, on the reverse strand, counting down.
AAAAGAAAGAAATAATCTTTAAATTAGTTTAAAGAACTAAAATATACGCTTTTAGATGCGCACTTATAATGCATCAACTTGTAATGTAGCTTACATAATAGGGTAATTCCATTGTGACTAACATAACATTTGGAGTTTTTAATCTTTCTTTCTGTGTGTGAGCCTTATTTTTGTCACAATACCAAAAACAAGGTGTTATTCTTCTCCGCATAGATGAGTTGTTTAAGTTAATATACAAAAAGAATAATATTAATTTCATTTTTGGCAGTTAGAGGACATTTTGATCAGCGTGACTAAGGCAGGGATTCAAGTGAAACAGGCAATCGCAAATTACAATCGCGACTGGAAATGAATTACATTAGAACGTTTCTTGATAAAAACATCGTGACGTCAGCGTGACGTTTGCCTATGAAAAACGAGCTAGATAAAACGTCACAGCCTACTTGGCGAATAAGAGGAGATCGCTGAGTGCTTGTGAGCTCTTATTGGCTCCACCCGTAGTGACGTCATGCCAATTTAAGTTGATGATAATGTAATTCACTTCCAGTAGCGATTGCAATTCGAAGCGATCGCAGTGCTGTTTCACTTGAATCCCTGCCTAACATAACAGATCTGTTTCAAATCTGTTATGTTAGTCACGTTGATCAAAATGTCCTCTAACTGCCAAAAATGAAATTAATATTATTCTTTTTGTATATTAACTTAAACAACTCATCTATGCGGAGAAGAATAACACCTTGTTTTTGGTATTGTGACAAAAATAAGGCTCACACACAGAAAGAAAGATTAAAAATTTACTCTAAATGTTATGTTAGTCACAATGGAATTACCCAATATATTTTAGCCTTTAGTATTAATAATAGTACTGAATATATTACTTTTATATTTGCAAATAACGTGAATTTTATCTTTTATTCAGAGTTACATACAAGACTGACCACTGACGACATCGAACTCGTGAGCGAGGTACGCTTGAACACATTACGTGTAATAATAAGTTAGCTAGTATAGTATTATTAAGTATATTACTTTTATCTTTGTAAAGAACGTGCAATTTTTTCTTTTATTCAGAGTTACATACACATTGACAAACCCACAAGTGAAACTCAAAAAAGCGTATTAAAAAAATACGAAACTGTGTGGTTCTCTTAGAAGGTGCGTTCTACTTTCGAATATCATTTCTAATACATTCCGTTCGAACGGATGCTAAGCGAATCCCTTCCCCACCCCTGTCTACACACGAAAAGAGAGAGAGAGAGAGGGGGGGGAGGCAAAATCCCCCTTTTCCAAAAATCCCTCCCAGTCAGGGTCCCCATCTCATTAAAGCTCCTTATTCAAAATTCCCCGGAACAACCATCGCCACGTGAGGATGGATGGATCCATCCATTCTCTTAATCTCCGTCTCCCGAAGATCGATTTTTCTCATTCCGCCCCCTCATGCACCCCGCTCTCGACCAATGGCAGGCCTCCTCGCGCCGTTACGCTTGTGTGTGCGTGTGTGCTCGAGAGGTTTTCTCTGTTCTTTTTTTCCTTTTCTGTCATCCCTGGATGATCAGTGGAGATTGTTTTACTTTGTTGGGAGTCTGGGTTTTCTCGATGCTTCGTTGCTTTTGTAACGTATGAGGCTTCGCTTTTCCGATCTCTATCTCTCTTTTTACTATTTTAATTTTTGAAATTTGGTTGAGGCACATTCATTTTGACTTACATTCATGAATTATGCCTATTTCTCATTGCTTATTCATTGGAATGGTGTTCCGAGTTTTGCATTGTCTTTTTTAGTGAAGTTGCTCTCTTTTTGTCTCTGTCTTTCAAGTTATTGGAAATTAATCTTATTACTTTATTAAAATTTCATTTGTCGAAATTAATAATTAATATGCAAAATATTTCGTTAGAATTCCATTAATTCTTGTCGGGACTGCAGACAGAACATCTTCCCGCGGATGCAAGCTCATAAATGTCTCAATCTGTTTCTGTGTTTCCAAGGTTTTCCACAATGTGGCATCGTAACAAAAAGCACTTTGAAAGAATCCTCCCTCGCCTCACATCCATTTGCTGCGCTTCCCAACTCTACCTTCTCCTCGTTAGACACCTCAACTCAAAGGTTCTTGTAAATCCTTTCGTTTTGAACTAAAATGTCGGTGCCGCACGGCTCTAATTAAAGTTATATTTATTCATTTTGCAATTTTAGCTAGTTATTATTGCAGGCCTCCCTGTGAAGCACGCTTTGAAAAACCCTGCAGTAGACACGTGTGCTTATTATCTTCTACAATATCCGCATTCCAGATGAACCCTTTAGCAGTTTCTTCTTTTCCAGAATTCGGTCCAAAAAGTGTCATCTTTCTCACACGCGTTTTTTGGACGGAACACAATCACATTTTCTGTTCATTTTACATTTACTAGACAATCAGAATAGAAAACGCAACAGAGTGCAAACTATCTTTAACTGGACACCTATCATCATCAATATAAATTGTTTGCTGCTCAAAATGGAAGATTCGGGCGAAATCGTGAAAGAGGATGTCCATTGTCCAAACACCGAACGGACAAAACAGGGAAAGGGTTAAATGGGTGTTTTGTGTGTGTTTGATTTTATTTCTTCTCCCTTTTAAAGTTTTTGGCCTTGGTACGTTTTGAAAAGTGATCTTTTATCCCCTTTTCCCCTTCCCTGCTTCTTCACACCGATAAAATGCGAAAGCTTCAAGTACCATTAATCAGCATCTTAAGAACCTCATTTAATCGCATGACCTCTTCGACCCTATTTGACCGGGCTGGAGCATTGAAAGGTTGTCATAGTGGAAGGAAAAAATGTCCCTTCGATCAACACCTTGTCCATGAACTTGATTCGATTTTGACACTCTGCTTGAGATTTCTTGGTAATTTTATTTGAAACTGCACTGCGCAAACTGAATTGTTGTTTTTACAGTATAATGCTGGCAGCCGAGGTTCCAGTTGAAAACAGTAAAATGCACAGTAATAAACTGTAAAACTAGCAATTTTGCAGTTTGTTACTGTAAAATTAGCAAGTTTACAGTTGAGTATTGTAAAATTAGCTATTTTACAGTTTATTACTGTAAAATGAACAATTTTTAGTTTATTGCTTCAAAATTAGTTGTATTATACTGCAAAAACAACATTCATTTTTAGTGTGCTATCAAATGCGTTTCCATTTTCAGTGAAATGTTTAACCGAAATGATATGTGTTGCAGATAGAGCATTCGTCTTTTTTTTTTTTGGATGTGATATCTCGCTTGCCTTCAACTATCGGTGCAAAATCAACGCGTTCACCAATGGGTGCCCGTGATGCGGGATTGTAGCACACTCTTATCGTAAGGAAAGTTATCGCCGATGTTGATAACCTCGCCCGAACATGATTTCGGTGACTGACGGAGGGTCGAGTTTACGGGATTTGTGATAAGGCGGTCGGTCTTCTTCGGCAAGAATGTTCCGCCGAAGGACGCTCAAAGTTCGAACTCGCTTTTTGGAATTCGTTTTGGCTCACGTGAATAGTGAATGATCAATGCCAGCCGCACACTGCAAAAAATAAATGTTGTTTTTACAATACAATGCAGCTGATTTTATTGTAATGTAGGGCCGTGGTAGCCCGATCGGTAAGGCGTCGGACTCGTGACCGGAGGGACCGGGTTCGATCCCAGCCGATCAAAGATCCACTCGTCTTTATTAATGGTGGCTGGGGGACGTTAAAAATGTCGTGGTCACAAAGTCCTCCAAGTGAAACAATACTTCTGGGGGTGCTCGGCCAAGGGTTTGCTCGACCCTTGGTTCTGGTTCAAAAAGAACAGAGCGCTCCTCAGGGTCCTATCCCGGTTGAACTACGAATTGTGGTAGGTACGGGGGACCCTGGAATGAGTGAAATGAATTTATTGTAATGTACTGTAAAACTGGATAATTTTGCAGTAATAAACTAAAAATGGCTAGTTTTACACTAATAAACTGTACGCTACTGTACAGTAATAAACTGTAAAACTGCTTATATCACAGTTTATTACTTTTCATTTTACAGTTTTAAACTGGAACCTCTGCTGTCTGTATTATACTGTAAAAATAAAGCTTTGTTTTTTGTAGTGTAGGGGACGTGGGATTCGACGATGCTGATGAAGAAGAAATTTTAGATTATCCATTAATTAAGCTTTGTAATTATTCAAATCCGAAGTAATTAACTGAAGGTAATTAGGTTTCGAGGTAAATTTTTAACTTCAAATGTATAGTATTTAGCTTTAGGGGGTAGCAAACTTAAGGTCTTCTTCTGCAAGAATGTTCTGTTTTATCTTTTTTTTTTGTTCATTTTTTTTTCTGTTTCAGGGCACGGTTTCGATATTTTGTGCACTTTTTTTGCAAAAAAAAAATCCGGTACGCCGAAGGAAATTGTAGAAATTATAACAGAATATGCGACTAAGAACCTCCCCCTCTCCCCCCCCCCCCAAATGATAGGACTATCTCTCCCCTTTGAGTATCCTGGCTGTGCAGGAGAAGTAAGAAACTATAGTAAGTTTCAATATTGATTTTTTCGTCAAACTTATTTTTATATACCTGTCCCTAATATCGATAAAAATCGAGGGGAGAACCATCCTACGATCTCTTATTTCGTGCAGTCCTGTAGCGAATGTGGGAGCGATGACATTCGTAGTTGAAGAAACAATAACTCGCTTAACATTGGCAAGTTTTGATTGCATATACTGTCGTCCCTGCTTAATTGGGTAACGGATAAACGAATACCCCGCCTATACGTATAAAACATCCCGGAACCCATGCATAGACGCAGTGTTAAAGATTCCCGCTTAATCGAACAATATTCCTTGGAACCGACAGCATTCGTTTAAGCGGGACCGACAGTATCCATTTACACGTTAAAACCTCAACATTAACTTAAGGAGTTCTCGATCATTTTAATCTCATTTTTGGTACGAAACGGTATAGCCTCCCCCCCCCCCCCGACTCTCTGACGCTGAATGTGGAAAAACCCTTCCTTTCAGGCGTCAACTGAGAAACGGGGTGAATTTCAAAGACAGCAATGGTAATATCAAGGTGAGCGTAGGGGACAATAGCCTGTTCTGTGTGACTAGAGGTATTTGTGATTATTTCTCGTCTCGTCCCCGCCGCGTGAAGTAGAGAATGATGCCTAAGTACAGAGAAGTCGAAAGTTGAAGCGGGAAATTGAGCCCACTGACACAATATGTGCCCATGGGGTAATATTTTCAATTGACAGATTTTAATTTTTGCCTTAATTTGCCTTTTTATGCGATGTATTTATTTTCCTTCTTAAAAAAAATCTTTCCTCAATTGCCGCCACAGAGTTCTTGTTTAAAAGCGAACCGAAATCATGCTTTTGAAAAAGAAAGAATCTTAGCCGTTATTTATTTTGAAGGCTACTTTTATTCAGTGGCGTTGCCAGAAAAAAAAATCCGAGATGGAATAGGATGAGCTTTTGGAGGATGGAGGGTTGTAATAATACAACGAGAGCAGCGCCGTAACCGGACTATTGTTTCGGGGACTGTCTTACCAAGACATTTCCCGTGAAATCTATATGATAATTAAAATTTGATTTCATGTTCTATATTCTATTGCTTTTTGTCGCAGTAAGATGCTTGAGGGGCATTAACATGAAAAGTAAAAGATATCTTTAAAATGAAGGAAAAAATCTGATGTGTACAAAGCATCTTTGCCCCAGTTTATGAAATATTTTTTGCGAAAACTACAATAAAGATAAATACTGCAGATAAATCAATTAATTTGTACTGTCATTCAATGATGATAATTTCCTTTTTCAAATGAAATTGAAAAGTAAATAAGGAAATGAAAAATAAAATCGTTATGGGGTGGGGGATATTATTTTTCAGCAAAAAAGGGCATTAAGAAGCGTTTTTTGGAATAGTTTTGAAAAATTTCGTAGCGGGTTTGAACCCTAAAAACCCACCCCTTAAATACGGCCCTGAATGAAAGTTATAATGATTAATTTTAGTCTTTTTCTATGATCATAGAAAGAAAATGTCTGCGTTTTGAGTCGGAATCCGCGGTGCTCTGAGAAGGGGATAGTATATGCTCGAAAGTTTGACTAAAACAGGTCAGATTTTATAATTGCCCGAATAATCCGCACATGTATTTTATCATCCAAAAATCTGAAAAGGTATTGTGCAGATTTTTAAAAAAGTTGGCCAAATTTTAATGTTTTCACTGGTGCTTCACAACACATTGACCAGTTTGGGAACGTGTAAGTGTTGGTGAGCACAGACCTCATAATCAGTGGCACATCTAGGGGTTGGCAGGCGTGGGTTTGGACAAAAAAGTGAAGTTTTTTTTTCTTTTATTATAATTGAAGGGCAAGTAGATAAAAGTGATATGTGACATTTGAATTTCGCCTATTTACACTAATTTAAATTGGTGTGTGTTCAATTGTGTTAACTCACAAACACAATTGAAGGGGCAAGTGAATATGTGACAATATTTTAAATTTCTAAAAAAAGCTTTCAAGAAAAGAATTATTACCCTAACACCTTCATCAAAAGTTTCCAAAATTGTCACATATCACCTTTATCCACTTGCCCCTTCAATTGTTATCAAAGTTGAAATGTTGTTTTTAAATTTACCGAATAATGAAATTTTCTGAACAAGGAATTGTTCTGAGAGGTCACAGTGACCTCCCAACGAGGCAACCATGAAGGAAGGGACACAATTTCTCAAGTTTACCACAGGCGCTGAACCTCTTAAGTACGTTACTGCCCATAAGATTACAAATTAATTTTTTGGTAAAAAATGAAAAAAGGCAAAAGGAAATTAAATTTACTGTTTCAGTTTACCTCTTTAATTATTTCTTAAACTGAGGCATTCTTTGCAAAAAAAAATCGAATGGACCTGTCCCCATTCCAGAAACCTTCCATCCTGCCTTTTGTGCATACCGTCTGCCTTGAACTCGGGAAGCCAGGGCCAGACGAGCAACCTTGATTGTTGTTGGCACGGTGCCAGGGAGTGAGCGATCACGTGACGCCAGGCAGCCACTCGCGTTTCCGGGTTCTATTCCGTCGCCCCCCCCCCCCTGGGGAGCGTGTTTCCTGAAAGCTCTAAAAAAAGAAACCTTCCACAGAAGTTCGAGAGCTCGATGTTTCTTTTTGCCGAATTTCGGAAGAATTTTCTCACCAAGAAACTTTTCAGAACGTTGCCGCCCAAACTTTTTCTTCTTTTCTTTTCATTCTTTTTCATTTTATGTTCCCCTTACCTGGTATTAATGGATTTTCAGGAATGAACCCCTCGTAGGATTGGGTTTTTGACACACTTTATCCACTTACCCACTTTCAACTTTGTCCTCAACATGAAAACTTTTTTCGGATTGCAGCTGAAGTATCTTCCATCTGACGTGCTCTCTAAATTTTTCGAAAGGAGAATTTACATATGAAGGGCTTGGGGGATGAAGGGGCTATGTTACATTTTGAAAAATGAACACTCTGGACAATGGTAGGCAATGGATACAAGTAAGCAAATCAAAAAGCAGATAGCTTTCGACCAACTTCGCATTCTCACTTTACGACGAAACCAGAAAACAAAAAACTGCAGCAATAAGACTTTGAACTTCACTTACTCGCAAGTTCGGTTTTGTCACATCTGTGCCTCAGAACCAGAAGGACGACGTTAAGTCCAAAAATGGTGATTTTCACTTTATTAGTGAATTGTATGTAGAATCTTATTCTGCATCGACCCATGAAAACGTTATTCTATAAAACAAATTCCTTCCAATTATTTATCAGCATTAAAAGAGCGCGAGTCCCATCCTTAGCATGCATCCGACAATCGTTTTTCCCTTCTCCTGAAAAGTTGCAAAAATGGACTTACGTTAATCTGGTTCTGAGGTACAGACATAACCCCTTCATCTTCTAAGCCCTTCATATATTATACAAAACGCTACAATATGGTAACAAATTTGAAGAACATCAGGGTGATATGAGATATCTTTAAAAACGCTTGTTGGAACCTTGCAGGGATACCTGTGATACCACGCTGTGGAACGATGACGTGTTCGAACAAAGTTTGCAGTCAACTATTTTCGGTGCCACTATCTTTTCCTTACGGTTCTGAGTCGTGAGGTCATGCGTCGCGGCATTATTAATAACCACCGAGGAAAACGGGTTCCTTATCCAAGTCTCCCATCGGTCTCTTCTTTTAGTCCATGATCCACACGTATTGCCGACAAAAACTCCAACTGGAGGGAAATACATTATATACATATTGTCGGCCCCGCTTAATCGGGTAACGGATAAACGAATACCCCGCTTATACGAATGAAACATCCCGGAACCGAATATTTCCCCATACCATGGACGTAATGTTAAAGGTCCCCGCTTAAACAAATACCCTGCTTATTCGAATATTTCTTGGAACGGACAGTATTCGTTTAAGCGGGACCGACAGTATATGCAAAGTGTTCGCAATATTGAGGTTGAATGTCGTCAATTGACACAAAGTGAACCCCACTGTAAACAATGAAGTGTTGTTTTTACAGTATAATACTGGCAGTAGAGGTTCCAGTTTAAAACTGTAGCATGCACAAGATTAAACTGTAGAGCTAGCTATTTTACTGTTTAGTATTATGAAACTGGCGATTTTACTGTATATTGTCATTGGGGGCCGTGGTGGCCCGATCGGTAAGGCATCGGACTCGTGTCCGGAGGGACCCGGGTTCGAAACCCAGCCGATCAAAGATCCACCGCCTTGATTAATGGTGGCTGGGAGGCGTTAAAAATGTCGTGGTCGCAAAGTCCTCCAAGTGAAACGATACATCTGGGGGTGCTGGGCCCTAGGGTTTGCTCGACCCTAGGTTCTGGTTCAAAATTAAGAACAGAGCGCTCTTCAGGGCCCTATCCCGGTTAAACCACGAAGCTGTGGTAGGTACGGGGGACCCTGGAGAGTGTGAAGTGAAGTATATTGTCATTAGATTAGCTGTATTATACTGTAAAAACAATAGTATAATACTGACAGCAGAGGTTCAAGTTTAAAACTGTAAAATGCGCAGAAATAAACTACAAAATTAGCCATTTTCAGTTTAAAATTAACAATTTTACAGTTTATTACTGTAAAATTAGCTATTTTTACAGTTTGTTTCTGTAAAATTAGCTGTACTATACTGTAAAAACAACATCTATTTTTTACAGTACCCACACGCGAAAAAAAAGCACCAAATTCAAGTTTAATACATAATATCGAAAAAGCTGGCTATTCTTGTAGGGATGGTTGGAATTTATTCAAGTGCGTACTTACTCTAAACGTGTTCAGTAAGCGAAATCTTAAGTTTTTTTTTTGCTATTATGAGGTTGTTTCTCTTCTTCCGACTCATATTCTGTACTTCAAACCCCTGCAGCGGCCGTCCCATCAACTAGCAGTTACTTATTTTGCATAAGCCGCTTATGAAATGGCAGGTTACTGAAAATAATTATCTTTAAGTTATTCCTGGTGACTGGATTTACATACCTCGGAATACTTCTTTAAGATAATTCGTCGCTAGGGAACGTGGAATTTTTTACAATGTTGATGAAGCAGAAATTTTAGATTCTCCATTAATTAAGCTTTATAATTATTCAAATCCGAAGCAATTATATAAATTTTAATTGAGTTTCAGTGATAAAATTTAATCTTCAAACGAACATAGAAACTTTTTTTGATGCATGAACTCTCTGTAGGTACATAATCATTCACTGTAGGCATAATCGCCAATTTTACTTCATGCTTTTAAATTTTCTGACAACGCAACGCCAAATCAGGGCTCGGCACACGCTGATACCTGATTGGCCTAGCTTTTGCTCCTTTGTTATTTAAACTCTCTCTGTGCTTTGTTTCTTTCCATTTCTTGCTTGGCACTGAAGAAGGAGGCTTTGTGCCTTTGAAACATGTTTGCCAATTTTAACTTTATCTATTTGTGTTTTTAAACGTCGCTTTTTGGTTTTTACTCATTTGCGCGCAAAGTGAACTGCTTTTAACATAATCATTTGTTGTTTTTTGAACCCGTCAACTGCCGAGACGATGCGTTAACTTCCTCGAGCGAAAATATACGCTGCCGGACTTGGGGGGGAGGGGGGAGCTTGCCCGCGCCGCGTGGAAACTTTAGGTTATTGTGAGTTGCAACTCTTTGTTAAAAAAATAAGGAAGATGGTTTCGGGCGTCATTTTAAGCTTTGCTCCCTGGCTCAGAAAAATTGAAGATCCGGCACTGTATGTATACGCATTTGCTTTGCGCTGCTACTAGCAAAATCATTCCCAAAGCTTTGGGATGCAATACAATGACCTTGACAGAGTATACGAAAGACTCAAAGACGAGGGGGGGATGGGATCTTGGAGAATGGGGCGTTTCTGAAACAGCATCATTAGGCTTGTCTTTGAAAAAACGGTGGCATTAGGTTGTGAATCTTCTCCATTTTCCTCGCCAGGTCCGGGTTAACTTTTTACATGGACGTATTTGCCGGTTTCCATGAATGTTTCACCACCAACCCGTGTACTCTGTACTAGAGAATCCCCTCCAACCCCTTTGAGAATGGCAGCCCTGTGAACTGTTTTAAATTCTGTAGTCCGATGGCAAACCCGTTACAGAAATTTTCTTGTAGAAGATGAAAATGCTGAAAAGCTGGTAACTGAAGTAAAATTAACACGCCAGCGAGAGATCGCAGATTTATGAGTTGAACCGCAGGGGTGGGTCCAGAAATGTTCCAAGGGAGAGGCGATTGGTTTTTTTTTTTTCTACTTGCCCCCCACCCTTTTTTGCGCAATTCCTGGTTAACACATGTTTGTTACAAATGTTTCGGTCTTCAATTTCGAAAAAATTCCAGATCAGAGCCCCGAATCCCAACCACTTCTCATAGTATTGTCGAAGATCATCAAAAATTGCCTTTTTTGAACTTCAACGTCGAAAAACTGTTGGAGAGTAGTCTCTCAAGGGAGGGGCGATCGCTCCCATCGCCCCTCCCTTGTATCCCCCTTGTTGAACCGTAACATTGCTGCTGTCCTTCGCTGGTGTGCTAATTTTACTTCAGTTACCAGTCTTTTGGTATTCTCATCTTCTATAAGAGGATCTCTGCTCTCCCCCGCAAGATTTGTAAATGCCCCCCCCCCTCCCCCCATCAATGAAATTATAAAAAATATTTTTCCTGTGTAACGCAGTGGCGCTCCGAGGATTGTTTCCTGGGAGGGGCTAAGTGGTCCTCCTCCGATAAGTTTTCGAATTTGAAGTCCTGTAGAAAGAAATTGAAGTTATTTTTGGTGAAATTTAAAAGGAGGTTAGGGGGTATCTCTCGGCAAATTTCCAAAAATCAAGTTCAACGAACGCGATTTCAAGCAGTTTGGTAGGGAGTTCATCTTCAAGCTCCTGGGAGGTGCTGAAGTTCCGAAGCTCCCCCCGTGGGTGCGCCACTGGTGTAACTTATAGTAGTGCTATTTTCCTGGATTGTGCGCCCTCAAACCTCATGTGCCCCCTCCCCTTGCTTCACTTCACTTCACACTCTCCAGGGTCCCCCGTACCTACCACAGCTTCGTGGTTTAACCGGGATAGGGCCCTGAAGAGCGCTCTGTTCTTAATTTTGAACCAGAACCTAGGGTCGAGCAAACCCTAGGGCCCAGCACCCCCAGAGGTATCGTTTCACTTGGAGGACTTTGTGACCACGACATTTTTAACGCCTCCCAGCCACCATTAATCAAGGCGGTGGATCTTTGATCGGCTGGGTTTCGAACCCGGGTCCCTCCGGACACGAGTCCGATGCCTTACCGATCGGGCCACCCTCCCCTTGCGGGGGTGTTGTGTTCGCCACTGTTTAGCGACCCATTGTATTTCAGTACATCTGCAAATGATCTGAAACTACGTGAAAAATACGAATTTTTGAATTATTGTTGCAAAATTTGGTAGTGTGAGAAAATTTTAGGATTTTTCCTAGTTCATTGAACCTTGAAGTTGTTGTTTGAAAAAAATTGAAAAAAGTGACTTATAACATTTTGTCAAGTTGACACAGAATTATCACTGGGTATTACTAGAACGTGGAAGGCTGGGTATTCCCCATAAATCGAATAATATGGCTCATCACTGTACCGATACAAGTGAATCATCATTATAAACCAGACACGGAAATAAGTCGGAAACGAAAAGTGTCACTTCCCTGGAAGCGTCACTCGCCACCGTCTGGTGGGGAATGCATGCTTCGAGGTGGTTGTCCACAGAAACAAGAAGAATAAAAAAGAAGACAAAATCGTCGTCACGGTCTGTTTTTGAGCATCCCTAGGAGCTATGGGACGAGCCGGTTGGCACGGATATATACGGCTGGTGACTTCTCGCGTTTTGTGTTTTTGTAGGAGGCCAACCGGTTGCTGCCAGGGTTCACTCACACCACGGCCCATTCAGTCGTTTTTGCCATGGCCACGAGCAGTGCTTGGAAAAACTACATTTCTTTTGTAGCGAAATACAACTATTTTGCTATAAATGTAGTTTACTACATTCACAACTATTTTTTTTTTTTTTTATGTAGCAACTACAAACTACTTTTGAAATTCTGTCGCTACTTGGCTACATTAAATAAATAAATTCGTAAGAAGCGTACACCATTTGAGGATTGACCGAAAAAAGTTCGAAAAGAAGTTAGATTAATAAATACGTTTATTTGAACATGGAATATTACCAAGAATTGTCAATTCTGGGTTTTTTTTTTTTTTTTTTTTGCGCCATTTGTCCTTTTGAGATTTTTGGTAATTTTTACGAGTATTCGCCGCAAGAAAGAGTGCAAAGTTAAAAGGATGAAAGAATTTAACCTTCAAATTTTTAACAATTTTAAAAATTTATAAAAATTGAACGTGTTTTTGTAGGATTCTAACCGGTTGCTACCAGGGTTCACTCACATCACGGATCATTCAGTCGAATCTACTAAAATGTGTCTGTTGCTGTTTTTGATGGAAATGTGGCAGGGGAAGGGGCCGATTTCCGTCGTAGCCTCCCTTTTGATTTCAGTATTTCAGTTTTGCGAATCGATGACCATTGACCACCACCTAGAAGTCATTGGAATAAGCATAAAACTGCACCCCAGAGCAAAAAAGAATATTTTGTACTACCTCAATGAGTCCTATTTTCGGCGATGAGTATGGTTTCCAGTGAATTTTTCGCTCATGATAATAATCTACAGCCTGAGAGATGCTTTTCCTTATTGTTTTAAAGAAAAAGCTTCTGTTTTTTTTTTTCTTGGGCAAAAAAATATTTCAAGCTGTTTTTGATATATTTTATGCAATTCGGAGTTGTTGTGCAACTGAGGTTCTTCTGGGCGTAGTGCTTTGGTTAGGTTTTGTTCAACAGAGGATATTTGTCAACCGAAGTATTGAAATGATTTTCAACACTGTTTGAACTTTGCTACCAAAATCTCGTATAATCTACTTCATTGTCTGCTTTCACTTTTGCTTGAATTGTTATTGACAAAATATATAAACTGCTGTTACTGGGTGTGGTGCATTGTTTTCCTAGGAGATTTTTTTATAGAAATGCCCAGAATTAGTTTGTTGTGTGTGTATGAAAATTTACGAAATGGCGCCTATTTACCAATCCGATGACGATTGGAAATCTTAGTACAACTCGGAATCAATATCCAATGCAATGTCGTCAGTGCAGATATGATTCAGTGAGAAACAAAGGGATGCAAGAATCAAAATTAAAAAAAAAACGAGTTCACCCGCGTAAATGGCATAGGTCAATCTAGAAAAAAAAAAAAAAAAAAAAAAACGTCTTAAAAGCACAAGTAGGTAAAAAAATGTTTAAAGAGGCATACAAGTTTCGAAGGTTCTAGCCTCCCTCGGCAGTGTCAAGCAAGAAATAGAAAGAACATTGAATTGGAAGATTTTAAATATAAATATAAAAATACGCCTGATTGGCCTAACTTTTGCTCTTTATATATTTAAACTCCTCCAATTCATTGTTCTATTTCTTGCTTGGCACTGACGAAGGAGGCTAGGGGCTTGTGAATTGATTTTATTATAAAGTTTTAGGTTTAATTTAGCTATGTTACCTTTTTAATTCTGATACACGTCTAATGTTTGAATTCCAACTACTTGTTGTAAAGGCATTTCAATTTAGTATGTACTATTAGGTTTGGTTTTAGATAGAATTATATACATTCCATCATGTAAGAGAACCTCTCATCTATTTTGGGCAAGAGATAATACAATGGACGTTGCCAGATGCTGCTGTATAACAAGGTTTTTGTAAAAATCTTCCAGGAAAATTACCTACAGTTTTATGCTATATTTGGTCGCTTAAGGAAGTGGTCATGACCCCCCCCCCTCCCCTCTGGATCCGCGCTTGCTGTTGTCAGTATTATACTGTTTTTATAGTATAACATCTAATTTTGTGGTAATAAACTAAAAGTGCTGCTTTACAGTAGTAAACTGTAAATTGCAAGCTTTACAGTTTATTACTGTGCATTTTATAGTTTTAAACTGGAACTTCTGCTGCCAGTATTATACTGTAAAAAAACAAGTTTATTTTTGCAGTGCATGTTTTTTAAATCTGATAGATCGAACACATTTCAGAACCCCGAGAAATTCCTCACAATAACATCCAAGAAACGCTCTTGCTGGGGACTGTCCATTTAAGAGGACCCATCACACAGAAAATTTTCAGCTTTCGGGTAAATCGAGAGAGAACCACGCTGTTTTCCTTCCCCCAGTGGGCGTGGATGTCTTGACAGGTTTGGGGGACAAGACCCCGTCTTCCCTCCGCAGGAGTGTCAACGTTTAATTTATTGGCAAGGGGAGAAGGATCGGAGAGAAAACCAGTGGTTCCTAACTTTTTAGCCAAATGGATTCTCTTGAAAATTTTTCATCACTTACGGGCCAACTAGCCAGCATCCCATATAGAGTTAGCTCATCACACAAAATATAATTCAGAATCTTAGATAAAATTGTGTATAAGAGCCAACTGGGGCATGTAATAGATATAATTTTAAGCGTTGTTATGGCATTCCTAGAATTTAAAATTAAGGTTTCTTGTTTTATATGAAATCTTCAGTTCTCATTCACTAGATCTCGGATAAATCAACATTGGATGTAAAACAATTTCAGAACTAACATTTATGTTAATCTCAGGAATAAAATACTAAATAATCAAAACCACTTTCAAATTGATTCCAAATTAGTTTATTTCAGAAGATACCAACTCCATGACTTTGAAATGTTCTTAATTAATCATCATTAGTTATTTTTGTGAAACAAATGCCATTTTTAATCTCTCGGAAACATCTTCTATAACCTTATTAAGACCTTATTTGCGTAGAAATGTTCTCCATTATGCAATAAAACCTCTCAATAAAGGACACTAAGAAGACTGAATTTTTTGTCCCTTAAATAGAAGTGGCCCTTATTCGCAGGTGTATGAATCGATGCTTTCATCATTTTTGATACCACTGTATACTCAACATAGTATAACATCACAATAAAGGCAAACTATCAACATTTAAGTTTTACTGAAAATGTTTCATACAAATGAGAAAAATTCAAAATTATTCAAATTAATAAATATATTGTTTTGAAAATTAAATTTAATGAAAAATTAGGCAGAATCAAAGTTTTGTAATTTATAGAAATTAATTTGAAGTTATTTTTTACAGAAATTCGCTTCATGTCATGTAATTTACAATGCAATAAGCATAAATAACAGCATGATTTCGTACCAAGTTTTCTGAAAAAGTTTCGCATTGTCACTACTATTCGGAGCTGAACACATTGCTAAAGAAATAAATAAGAAAAAAAAATGACTGAAAAATCTCAGTATGAATTTTTAAAATACATATTTATTTCTTTACATGTCAATGTCAAGTCAAACTTTTACCAGTCAATTTTTTTGTCAAAAAAAGAACCTTGTTCTTCGATAAATTCAGTATTTCTAATGTAGTTATGCAAAAACTTTTGTAATTTTTCTCTGTAACTGTCCCGTATATAAATTGCCCGTTTTGAGGGATAAATAAATGGAATTTCCTATTAAAAGGGACTGGGACCAGAAAAAGTGTCCGTTAAATAAAAGTGTCCGTTAAATAAAAGTGTCCATTATTTGGAGGTGTCCCTTTAAGGAGGTATTACTGTATTTTTTTCGTAAGTATTGCTTTACCTAAAAAAGTCTCAAACTTTTTCTTACAATTATAAAAATGACTTTTTACTCCTATGTATTGTTATCTCTAGACCAAAAACTTGGAATTGCAAAATGATGGTTCGCAATCTAAGTTTTCAAATGATTCAAAATAAATTGCAATATTATGAGTCTATGAATATTCATAGTAGGGATCACAATGAAATGTTCCTGCCAAAGGTGTGAGTTTAACATTCTAATATGGGATATTTAAAAGATAGTTACACTGAACTTCACATTCATGAATTTGCAACGTAGAAAGGACGTAAGCAAATGGCTAACTTTTACGCTGCATTGATTTTGTAAGTGGAGTTTTTTTTATTTATTTATTTTTTTTTAATCATACATAGAATACAGTTAATGAATAAAGCAATTGTAAACAAATTTGGGTCATTCCATGTCAAGTGTACGAGGCGTCCCCACTCGACCTCATTCAATTTAGATGAAAATTTTTTTGGATGTACATATAAGACTTGCATGAAACCATACCAAATTATAGCTCCATAAACCTTATGGTTCAGCCAGTAAAAATTATTTTATACAGGCCTCTTTTTCGTGTCTTGAAAAAAATGACCAAATCGTCAAGTTTGTGCTTTTATTGCTCGCGACCTAAGACGATTATCAGGCTCAAATTTGGTGATTCTAATCACTGTTTAGGGTGGAATAGCCTACTTGTGTAAGAAAAGCTCCAATCACTGTAGATTGTTTGCAATTCGCAGCCAAAGTTGGTAAAAAATAGTATTTGGCAAATTTTGACCATACGTTATTAGCTTGTATCTGCTGAGAGAACGACTTTCTGAAGCTAATTCTTTCCTCGTTTGTAGCCTGATAGTTCGTTCGAAAGGTGTGCAAGTGGCATCTTGATAGCTCAAATAATTGCTGAATTATGCGAGTTGAAATTCCAGTCAAATTTCTTTTCCTCAATTTTGTCTCAATTTCAAGGGGCAATATCTCAAAAGGGTCATCTTGAATTTCAATTTTCTTTACATCATTGGAAAGAACACACTCTTCTTAACTAAAATACGCTATTTTTATTTTTTAGACAAACCAGTTTCAAGGGGATATTGCAGATCAAAAATGTGTGTGTCATTCAACGTGAAATCAAAGAAAAAAATACATAGACCACAAAAGTTGATGTCAATTTGTTCTATTAAAATTTACAGGAGCTATTGCACTTATGTTCTGATGAAAAAACCCTTTTTTAGATATTTTTGAACTTCAGTTTTTGTGTGCGCATCCGTAGAAACTCAAGAAATGGCAAAAAAATAAAGCTTCGTTTTTAACAAAAATAATTATCTTCTTATCGCTACTATAAGAGCTTGAGTCTTTTCTTATGTGTTATTTTTTAGTTCTTGAAACAAAATTTCGGATGACATGTCACTTGGCAAGGTTGTAGGTCATTAATGCTTCAAGGTCATAAAAAGCATTTTCCCATTTTTCATCATTTTTGTTTATGGGCAAATTGAAATCATAGGCTGAATATCTAGACACATTCTCTGCAGTATAAAGAATGGATTTTCAATTACTATTGTTATCATTTACATGGCGGAAATAATTGTAATATTCAACTCTATCGAAAACTTTCGTTATTGCTTTTTAGAATAATGGCTTTGCAGTCCCATTATACATATTTTTTATCACGTACTCACCATATTAACTGTTTTATTTATTATTTTTCTCATTTATTAATTATTTTTATTTTTTGAAAAAGGAAACAATGCTTTTTTTGAATTTAAAATATTAATGACACCTTGCCAAGTGACATTATCATCAAAAATTCTGTTTTAAGAGCTTAAAAATAACACATAAGAAAAGACTCAAGCTCTTGTAGCAGCGATAAGAAGATAATTATTTTTGTTAAAAAGGAAACTTTATTTTTTGCCATTCCTTGAGTTTTTACGGATGCGCACAAAAAAACTTTCAAAAAAACTTTCAAAAAGTTCAAAAATATCTAAAAAAAAGGGTTTTTTTTATCAGAACGTAAGTGCAATAGCTCCTGTAAATTTTAAAAGAACAAATTGACGTCAACTTTTGAGGTCTATGTCTTTTTTTCTTTGATTTCACGTTGAATCATGTATACATTTTTGATCTGCAATATCCCCTTGAAACTAGTTTGTTTCAAAAATAAAAATAACGTTTTATAGTTAAGAAAAGTGTGTTCTTTCCAATGATGTAAAGAAAATTGAAATTCAAGATGACCCTTTTGAGATATTGCCCTTTGAAATTGAGACAAAATTAAGAAAAAAGAAATTTGACTGGAATTTCAACTCGCATAATTCAGAAATTATTCGAGCTATCAAGACGCCACTTGCACACCTTTCGGACGAACTCTCAGGCTACAAACAAGGAAAGAATTAGCTTCAGAAAGTCATTCTCTCAGCAGATACAAGCTGATAACGTATGGTCAAAATTTGCCAAAATACGATTTTTTACCAACTTTGGCAGCAAATTGCAAAAAAATCTACAGTAAATGGAGCTTTTGTTACACAAGTAGGCTATTCTACCCTAAACAGTGATCAGAATAACCAAATTTGAGCCTGATAATCGTCTTAGATCGCGAGCAATAAAGGCACAAACTTGACGATTTGATCATTTTTTTTCAAGACACGAAAATGAGGCCTTTATAAAGTAATTTTTACTGGCTGAACCATAAGGCTTATGGAGCACTAATTTTCATGCAAGTCTTATATGTACATCCAAAAAAATTTCATGAAAATCGGAGGGGGTCGAGTGGGGATTTTCTCGAAATTTGGGGCACTTGACATGGAATGACCCATTTGCAATTTACGGCTATTCGCCATTGGCAGAGTACCTAATCAAAATTTAACCAAGTAGGCAGAGTACAGAGTATTTACCGAGTACTCGGTACATCACTATTGGAGACTCTTGGTGTAATTCGATACGATAGATGTTCTACAATTTTTAGATTGGACACACTTTAGAACCACTGGTCTTTTTCTTTCCTACAGTTTCAAAAGAATTTGTGTGCCAAACTTTTTTTATATTGCAACGGGAAGTTTCGTTAGTTAATGCTTCTGTTTTTTGTTTTATAAATTTGATTATTAAAAAGGCTTTAAAATTTTACTATTCATATACAAGAAGAATACTTAGTATAATCATAAACATTTCATTTTCCTCTGAACTGAAGCACCAACAATTTATCAATCATTAATCATAAGCAAACACACGGTTGATAAAAGTATATTTCGGATCATCCTTGATCACTTTGCAATCCAAAATTTGTCGCTCGTGTTCAACAAATATCTATCTCCATTATTATTGTCCCGCAGGTTTGGGTTCAATATTATTTTGTTAATGATTACTACGGACACGGAATTCTTCGACTTTTGCAGATATCGCCAGAAGGTAAATGAAACAATTGATCAAAATTTCAATGAGTTGGGCCAAAGTCTCAAATGTCAAAATATTCCACACCTTCGGAGGTCTATTAGACATGATTTCTTTTTTTTTTTGAGAAAGAAAAAAGTATAACTTGCATGTCAGTGCAATCTTATAGTACTAGAAAATCCACGCGTCATGGTATGACCAATCCGAATTGCTTTTTTATTTCAAATAAAATATGCTATATTCGGATGGATATTAAATACTGGAGTGACCCGCCAACAGCTTCGCCTGTGGGTAAAATTTAAAACGATTTTGTTACTGTCGCTGTATCCATAATTCTCGGATTATAAAGCTCTGTGCATCAAATTACAGTGAAAAATTGAAACGCAATTTTACCGAAGTTTTATTAGAGAAAAAAAAAAAAGTACATCTGCTTTGTCCTCGCAAAATTGTAATGTTTTACTTTCTTTATACTGAATTATCCTTTACTTCACCCGCAAGGTGGCCACATGTCAAGCCTCTAAAACTTCGAAACACGTTCAAGGCTTGGCAAAATTTACCATATTTTCACTGCGCGTATTTCGCCTCCAAAATATTTTGGAAGTCTTTTTTAAAGACGTGAGCGTATGTTAAATACCTTAAACTCTTCATTTGATTTTTCTGTTGCTTAAACATTTAGGGTTGCACCCGAACTCTCGCCAAAATTCTCCTGGGTGATAGCTGTCTCAGACCCTCCCACTGACCGGATTAGATACGGACAATAGCAAGAGGTAGCAGAGATAGAGGATACTCCTTGATCACAATAGCCCATCTTCCTCCAACCCGAAGAGACAAGTGCTGCGCCTTGTGACATATTATTGGGGATTTTTTCTCAACCCGCATGATCGGTAGAACGGCCTATGCGCTGTCCTAGGAACAGCAGATTGCTAATATTTGTATCTTGAAATACTAAGTTAAGCCCTTTGTTTAGGTTTCTCAATAACGTTATTTTGAATAAATATTTTTTAATTCTATGAAGAATAACATACTTTCTACTTTAAATGGAAGCAAATGTTTCTTAAAACACACTTACGTATATTACTAGGAGAAGGACCCATTTCCCAAATAATTCTAGATCTCGACCCAGAAATCTGTTCTTTCAGTCTTTTTTTTTAATTTAATTTATATTTTCAAATCGAAACCTTTTTAAAATACTATTGCATATGAGATTTGATGTTTAAAATATGGGTGTTAGGAGGTGCTGTTTTCCTGAAAATATCATTAGTTGTTAAATAATTATTTTATATAAATTAAAAATAATATGGTTTTTAAATTTACCGTATTTCCGAAATCGGACTAAAAATTGAAAAAAATATTCTTTCATTATCAAAAAAACCTCGGGGCAACCTGGGGCAAACCTGGAAAAAAGTTAGTTAAATAGTAGTTGCATTAAAATGTAACCGA
>JAXGGA010012138.1:0-39785 GCA_038373865.1 Uloborus plumipes | reverse complement strand
GAAATTTTGAAACTAAAACAATACCTTTTTATAAAAACTTTTTTGTATGCTACATGCATATAAAACTCAAGTATTTTTTATAGTAATTATTTTTTTTAATAGTGAAAATTTTTTAACTGTTTAGTTTAAAAATTTATGCTAACAACAGCATTGAAAAAATTCAGCTTTACTTTTAAATGAATTTTTAGTGGACAAAGGAAACAAGGGAGATACATTTCAAGGGCCGGCTCATTGAATCCATACCTTATAAGATGAAAGTTTCCTTATGTGATGAAGTTTTTTGAGAGCTTCAAAGGAGCAAGGAGGGAAGTGTGCATTACAGGCTGGTCATTTGAGAGATCAGTCATGGGGTGAATTGCCCCACCCCTGTTTTAGGAATGTAGAGTATTTACATATAAGTGGGCTGATTTGACTGTTTTTTAGTATAATTTACAATGAGTACACGCCCCTTGCTCCCCTCTCCCCTCACACAAAAGCAGGACCACACAAAAGAAGGAATAGCCTAAACATTGCAAAATTCTTCCCTTACAAAATGTAATTTGAGATTGCTCTTAACTGCACATTTCACACTTGGCAGCTAGTGTCAGTATTCCTGGTGTAAAATCACTCAATAAGACTAAAATGTCACCTTCAAACATCCAAAACAAAATTTCCCGATTTCATCTTAATTGTTCCATTTCTAGGCTCAGTAACCACCCTAAACACTTAATTACTTTCAAAGAGCTGTTTTTCCCTCGTGAGTTAAGATTCAGTAAATGAATAAAAATAAAAGTTAATAATAAAAATAACATAAATAGAATGAAATTTCTGCCTCATTATAATTCAGCCAATGTACAAAAGGCCACATCCAAATGCCTAGCAGCAAATACTTAAATATAGGCTAACTTATTGAACATCTTATAACAATTATCAAATTCAGCTTTTTTCTCAGGCCAATTTGCTCTTTGGTCTTGAATACATCCAATATATTTGTACACGAGTATTTGGCAATTAGATTGTCACCTTGGATTGTCATATAATTTTTTATCAATGAATTGCTAAAAAAAAATTTAAATCACTTACAGGAATGTTGGTTTGGAAATTGGGTATCATAAAACCTTATTATCTTTAGGTTTGTCCAATACTTCACTCTGTGAGCGAAATCTATTCACGTCACTGCTTGTTGATGGTTCCATATACTGAGCAGTTCCGTAACTTAGAGAGAGACTTCTGTCATATGACGATCCAGGCCAAACATTTATTGCAGCATCTGAAGAAGTTAGTAAACCAAAGATCTCCCCTTGATCACCTGCAGGTAAAAGTGGAGTAGCAGCCGGATTGGTCAAGGTTACAGACTTAACGACACTTCGAGTGCCATAAATTGCCAGGCAACAGAAGAGAGGTACCATGATTATAACAGAAATAACAGCCATCACAATGACAACAATAGCCCATACTGTATCACGCACTGAGATATTGCCTGCAAAGTAAAAGTTTTAAAAATCAGAAAATAAGTCTAGTATACATTTTTTTTATTTTTTGCAATACTTTTAGAATATTAATAAAATTTAATAATAAACTAAAAGAAAATATTATTAACAGGACTGTAAGTTGCAGTAACACTAACTTTTAAAGCCTGCTTCTATGGTACCAAAACTGAAAGCAGTAAATAATTTAACCAATTAAATTATTTTATACCTAACTTGGTTTTTATCTTTTTCAACAAGACGTGACTAAAGAGGTGTGTCAGGAATCGTGCTGAATATGGTCTAATTATGCTACAATTTAATGACTAAGGAAACTAGGATTCTGAGGCAATAAAACTGACTATTCAAGGAAGCTCTTATTTTAGAAGCTACTTGCTTAAAATAATACTATAAATGCATAAAAATTAATACCATGACTTTACTTTAGGCCCATAACACTAAACAGGAGAACTACTTGTAGAACTTGGGAGTTTTTTTTAGAAATAGTGGTAGTGTATCTGCTTAAGCAGTCTAGCTATTGTGGGTAAACTTTTTCAGAGATATTATTATAGTGAGAGATAATGGGTTTTAATAAAATTATCATTGAGTTTCAGTCAAGCACAAAACAAAAGCAACATGGGCAATCGGGGACAATAAAAGGAGCTACAAATATGAGTAAATTATTATGTTGGATTTACTTGGGGACCTTCCATTAAAACTATTGGGAAAAAAGGTACTTTTCACAAATTGCAATGATATGCAATTAACAAAATCATGATATGAAGACTGGACTGCAGCCCCAAAGCAGAATACTTAGTGATGTTCTGCGACGCAAAATTATTTGCCCAAAATTGTTCTGCAAGATAGATTTATACATTATATATTTACCGTCAAAATGTTACCAAAAAGAGTGTTCTCATTTTTACATATATTATACACATAGTATATACATCATGAAATCGACTGTAACAGAGTGGACATCCAACAGTTCAAATTAACTACCATAAGAAAAGAATGAGGCTCACCCTCGTTGTTGACAAAATAATTCAATGTAGCAAGCTAATCACGGCAGTTATACTATCTATATTTTTTAAAAAATATATCAGATTGAATGCAATTGTTTATTTGATTTCCAAAAGGCTTGTAACAGAGTGGACAATTCAAAACATAGAAAAGCATAGAAGTGTTTTTTGGAGAATTTTTTTTTCATTTGCGTAATAAACTGCAGAAATGGTGTTAGAAGCATCTTTTGTGCACTGCAGTGTCATTTATTTTGTTGTTACATTTCAGTTTAATTTTAAATCACATTGAAAATTCTAGCAATTTGAAGCTGGGACACGTCATTTTCTCCTTCTTCTGACAAAGATAGTTTTTGTTGTGTCCTTTTTAAATGGATTATACCCAATCAATTGATACTTGATGGCACAAAATTAAATGGAGAACCAATAAAAAATACACTTAATGGGTGGGAGTCTTTAATATTGATTTTAAAAATTTCTAAAGTCTCGGACATGATTTGTACCATTTTCGTAGGAATGACCCATATATGCTTGCGTACTTACATGCTGTCTTTGTGTGTGTGTGTGTGTGTGTGTGTTTTTTTTTTTTTTTTTTTAAAGAACTGGAATAGAGAGAGTCGCGAAATTATTTGCACTGTTGTCAGCCTTCGACGAATGTTTCAAGTCATCAAAGATCACCAGAAAAGAAGTTGTAATACCTCTTTCTTTGGGCCACACCAGATTTACTCATAGACATCTGTTTTGCCCTTATGTAACACACGTAATGTCAATCAGACAGTATTGCATATACAATGGAGATTGCCTCGCGGTTGTCGAAATTTCAATCATATTCGTTTCAGATTCTTTAGTCATTTTCATCCTTTTTTGAAAGACTTGTTAGGGAAATTATTCCTTCTTCAGCAGTTTGGATTTCTGTTTTTTACTATTCAAAATTTAAAACTTCATTCATGTGTTGATTTCAACAAAAATTTTCTTAATTCTACAGGTTCTTTCTTCAAACGTTTTCATTTTGACACATTTACTATTAAACAATTGTTTGGCTCAGTATAGCCTATTAAGGCTTTTATGCCAAAAATCCAACCAAATCAACTTAATTTTTGAATACCATGGTGAAGATAATAATTATTTTTTAAATTTGTTTCATTTTTCTATGAAGAGTTTGAATTAGAAAGATTTCATAAGTTTGCAAATACTTCTTGCTTTATTTTCATTAATTCATATTTTAAATGCTTTAGTTTGACAAATATATCTATAATTATGTTATTAATGCTTACTCAGAAATTCAGTTCAAAAAACTCAAGTTCAAAAATTTCAAGCTCGGCCATAGGGACGTTAACTAATTTCCAGATCGCAGAACAAATGTTAAAAACATTTTTCAGATTAGGGGGGAGGGGGGCTTGGATTACACCTATTTTCCTAATTTTAGAATGAAGTTAATTGTTTCAAATATAATTACTTCGTCCCAGCGATTCTCTCAAGCGGAAAAATTGTTTTAAAATAATTTGAATGACTATTTTTACTTCAAGCTCTGTCAGAAATTTTGCGGCCAAAATGTGAAATAACGAAAAACTTGAAAGGAGACTCCCTTCCCTCTACGACTCCGCGTTTCTCTTACGCGAAAAAATTGTTTTAAACATGATTTGAATAAATAATTTTCACTGCGAGTTCCGTAAGTGCAATTCTGCGGCAATATGTGAAATGCTGCAGAACTTTAAACAAAGCTTTGCCCCGCGATTCTCTCACCGGAAAATTGTTTTTAATACAATCTGAATAACTAATTTGCGGTCAAAATGATAAGGCCCGCAGAATGACAGACGTAGCTTGTGTCCCCTCGATTCTTCCGCAGGAAAAATTATTTGAAATCTTAATTTGTTCTGTAAGATTCGTCACAGCAGTTCTGCGGTCAAAACGTAATGAGAACTTCAAGCGAACCCCCCCCCCCCCCCCCCCGCCATTTATTGATGAGTAACGATTTACTGTTTCCAATAAAATTTGAAAAGTTAATTTGTTCTGGAAGTTTCGTTGCTGACGTTCTGTAGCCAAAATGTGAAAGTCCGTAGAACTTTAAACGAAGCCTGCGCCCCTCGATTCTCTCAACAGGAAGAGTTAATAGTTTTAAACATCATTTGAATAACTTATATGCACTGCAAGTTTCGTCTCTGAAGTTCTGCAGCCAAAATGTGAAAGATCGCGAAACTTCAAGAGAGTACCCTCCCCCCCTCCCACGATTCTCTCACTAGGAAAAAATGTTTTCAACATTGTCGAATACTTAATTTGTACCGCAACTTTCGTCACTGAAGTTTTGCGGATAAAATGTGTAGGCCCGCAGAATTTCAAATGAAGCCCGTTTTCCCACGATTCTTTAACACGGAAGAATTAATTGTTTAAAACATAATTTGAATAACTATAGTTTGTACTGCAAGTTTCGTCACTGAAGTTCTGTGGATAAAATGTGTAGGCCCCCTGCAGAACTTCAAACGAATCCTGCTCCCCACGACTCTTTAACGCGGAAGAATTAATTGTTTTAAACATAATTCGAAAAACTATTTGTACTACACGCTTTTCGTCACTGAAGTTCTGCGGCCAAAATGTGAAAGTCCGAAGAATTTCAAGCGAAGCTTGCGTCCCCGCGCTTCCCTCATGAGGAAACATGGTTTTAAACATAACTGAATATCTAATAGAAAAACAAAGTGTCGTCACTGAAGCTCTGCGAATAAAATGTGAAAACCTGCAAAACTTCAATTGAAAATCTGCGCCCCTGCCACTCTCTTGCGAAAAAATTGTTTCAAACATAATTTGAAGAACTGATTTGTGTACCTATCGCAAGCTTCGTTACTTAAGATCTGCGGCCAAAATGTGAAGGCTCGCAGAATTTCAGACTAAGTTTGCGTTCCCGCGATTTTCATGCGGAAAAAAATTATCGTTAGAAACATTATTTGAATAACGAATGTGTACTGCAAGTTTCGTAGCTACAGTTCTGTTGCCCAAATAAGAAGGACTGCAGAACTTCAAACGAAGCCTGCGCAAGCGTCACCACTGAACTTCTGCGGAAAAACAGGAAGGGCCTCAGAAGCTCAAGTCAAGTCGTCCGCACGTCTGCTGTGGTCTATATGGCACTGCCATATAAGTCGATAGCACGATAAATCGACAAGCAGGCAATAATGTCGGTAGCCTGCCATTACGATGCCGACATTATTGCCTGCTGCTCTGCGAGACATGGGCGACGAGCGAAACGTTTTTTTTTTCTTTTTTGCTTTCGAACGATAACGTTTTTTTTTTTTTTTTGCTTTCGAACGATAACGTTTTTTTTTTTTCGCGCTTTCGAACTATAACGTTTTTTTTTTTTTGGTTGCTTAATTTTGAATACAATTGTTCTGCAGCCACTATGTCTGTTCTGCGACGTACGTCGCCGATTTAGCAGTATTCTGCTTTCGGGGACTGCAGTAAAAATTACTGTTAAAGCAACCGAAAATTTCACAGAAATTTCCTGCTACTTTAAAAGGAAGTTGTTCATTGCTTGTTCTCGGATACTACTGAACCCCTGGTTCATCAAAAAATATATTCAAGCAAAGGAAACAACGACTCAAGTACTAACTTCAAAGATTTTATTTTGGAACAACAACTTTATTTGACGTGAGATGAGATCTGTTAAGTTTTAGATATCTGCGAGTTTTTAATATTTGCATTGCCACTTTTTATTTTAAGAATTATCACAAACATGTTTTTGTGGCTACTCTTAATCTTTCAAACATCTTTTAAACTTAACAATTACAATACCATAATCGGACTATTTATAAAAGTAGCAATAAAAACAATTATTAAACAGCTGAATTTTAGTTCATATTTTAATCAAAAATGCTTCTGAAATATTATGTAGATTTATCCTTTTTCCTCTCCTTCAAAACATATATAATTCTACAAATCCAACAGGCCGGTCATTTCAGGGTTCAGGGGGGTCAATTGCCAACACTGAGTTTGGGAAATCAATGTATTTACATGTGAATAGGCGTGGTTTTTGCCACTTTTTGGCAAATTTACATTGTGTATATGCTCTTTGCCCCCCCCCCCCCCCTGGAAAAATTCGAAATGACGGTACTGAAATCCATTAGTAATGTCACAAAAATAACTATAAATTCACAAAAATTACATCATAACAAAAAAATTCTGGAAATTCCACTGCTAGGACAAGTAGCCCCAAGAGGGGAAAAAAAGCAAAATACTTTAAAAGTAAATTATAAAAATAACAGCATAAACGGAATGAAATTTCTGCCTCATTATGCCCTAGCCAATGCACACATACAACAAAGCAGGTTTGCTTTTGCCGGATGTGGATGTCTTTGCATAAATAAGCTCGCCGTTTTGCATTGAAAAAGACATTCCTTGTAACTTTGAAAAATGTGTCTGTAGTATTCCTGCGTATTTATGCTTTTCAACGTTGCATTTTTGCTGTTCTGAAAGGGAATATTTTAAGAAACTTACAAGAGAAATATCATTAATAAGAGAAAGTACAGAATTTAAAAATATTAATATTTAATCACTTCTTGGCAATATTATCTTCACATAACACATACTGCAATCACTATTAGCTGTCACTTTATGAAATATAAACAATCTAGTTTTCAAAAACAGGAGAAAACTTAGCATTTTTTAAAAAATACCATAAAAATCAAACTTACATTTTGTTTCATCTGAATTATCTCCACAGTCATTGTGTCCATCACACACTACACTTTCTAGAACACAGTGACCATTTTCACATAAAAATCTATTCTTTTCCTTGCATGCCTGGTTTTTAGGATTAACTGCAAGCAAATTTTAAAAAGTATTAAATCAACTATAATTTAATATCAACAGCAAAAAAAAAAAAAAAAAATTATAAAAGATGTGTGGGAGAGAGTAAAAGAAGTACTTTTATTTGTTTTTCATTTCAGAGTGATTGAATGAAATTGCTTTATTTTACATTTAATTAGAGATTAAAGCAAAGCATTTATGTTTTCAGTAAAATTGTTACTTTGGTTTTTTTTCTTGTGGTCAATTCAAAGAAAAAAGTAAAGGGTATAAGTCAACCCATGGGGGGGGGGGGGGTGACAGTCTCAAAAATGTTTAGATGGGAACCACTGATCTAAAAGTTCAAGACTCTGATACTAAATATAATGTTTTTAAAGACGATTCTCCTCAGCCCTTCTCTTGGGTTGACCCAAATGATCTGAATACCACAAATAAGCATTATTATCGCACATACACTTGCTCAGCACATACAATTAGGGGCAATGAAGCAGTTAGTTAAGGCTATACTGAAATATGACAATTGACTCAAATACATGTGCAGGAAGTTCCCAGGGCTTATCCAAAGTTAAGCTGGTCTTTGTCAGTGAAGAAATCTACAAGCCTATGACATGACATAAAAAATTTGAGACTAGCATGATAACAAAGGAAAATAAGCTTGGGTCGGATTCAAAGGTGTTATCAATAAATTTCTGAGAAATTATAAGGATTTGACTTTTGAAAAATCGTAATAAATGTGCTGGGCAGTTGGAAGAGTTAGGTAGCTCCATAAGTTTCCTGATATTAGATTTCCTTTATCCGCACATGAACTTTTTCCCGAAAAATTTAAGATAAGTCAGTGAAGCACAGGTTGAAAAGTTCTGTCAAGACCTTAAAGATATGGAGCGAAAATATCAAGTAAGATAGGACATTAATAAATGGATATCTTTTCTTTTTGCTTTTTGCCGTTTCAAATTTGCTGCAAACTTTCACACGCATTGTTTGCTCCTCATGGTCAAACGTCCATTTTATGTTTGTTACACCATATTAAAAACAGATTAAAGTAGTATGAATGGTGACTTCATAACAGGAACTGTACCGTAATTCCATGTAAAAAGTTTAATGTCAAAAGAACTTTGCAATTTTTTGTCAACCAGGGGCGGCTTGTGCTATTTGGCAACACTGTTTTTCATTTATTTTAAACATATTTTTTTTTTTTTTTGTAGCTGCGGAAAAGTAAATGTGTATCACCAAGAATAGGTTATTTTCTGTATATTTAAATGAAAAGGAAACCATTATTGGTAGATAATGCTTGCAAAATTGTCTGAGAGAATTCTTTTGACAGGAGGATTTGAGAAAAAAAGGAAATCAATTTTACAAAAAACTCTTGACATGAGGGAGAAAAACGTAGGTGGTTTTTGAAATCAGCACACCAAATAACATAAAAACTTATTTTGCATTTTCAAAAACTCGAATTTTTCATTAATATGTTATCAATAGATCTACTTCAAATAATCGATAAAAATTACTTTATATATATGTATAAATAAACATAAATATATACATATATTACACATATTTAAATAAAATTCAAAAAGAGTTCAATAAAAGGTATAAATAAATCCCTAAAAATACATAAATGTACTGAAATGTCATTATAAAGCCGCTAGGAACAATAGCAGTACAAGCATAATCACAATATCGCTGTTCCGGAACGACAATGACATAAATGTACATTTTTGAGTAATTGAGTTTTAGGGCTTAATGATATCACAAAGTCTTAAAGCCTAAGGTGAAACAACCAAGTAATTGTACTTTAACTTTTGCCTCTGTCATTATTTTCTGTCACATAAATTAATTTTCAATGTGAAAACTTCAAATAAAAATTATTTTGCTTCCTTTTGGTCTGTTGTAAAATTTCAGTTTTAGCAGTTGTGTCATTATTCTTTTGGAACAGCGATATACAAAAAGAATGAAAGGGATGAAAATGCAAACCAAGGTCTGGCACATCATCAATTGCGAACCAGGGAACTGGTCTTCCCCCTGATGATGTGCCAGTCCTTGGTTCGCGTTTTCATCCTTTTTGTATATTGTGATTTTGTATATAGATATATATATATCATATTTTAAGAACTGTACAACTTTTTGGTGTTTTGTTTTGAATAAAATGAATAACAAATGAAATCTTACCCAAACTGTACACAGAGTAGTGAGCACGAAATCCAGTAACATTTTGCGGTACAGACACATTTGAGCTGAGAAATTTTAGAGTGAGATTGCCAGACTTTCCCGAGTCAAACATCAAACCTACACAGTTCTCATTAGAGCATACTTGCTGCCCAGCAAGGTACTGCTCACTTTTTGGATCATAATTAATAATGGTGAGGTTGTCCATGCTTGAATTTCTCAAACTAATGTTAGAAAACGTCAGAAAAAGTTGGAAACCGTCTGCAGCTTGAAAAGTCACAGAGCAGTTCATGCTGGGTTCATACCATGTTCCATTAATCTTTTCTGTACTCATCACTAACGAACCAGAAACTTCGTCTCCATATCTAGGAAATGGATCAGGATCTTGACCAGTGGTGCAATATTTCAGGAATGAAACTGGAAAAGAAAAAATATGAAGCATGTTAATCAGTTTAAAAAAACAATCTTATAGTTCAATATAAAGTGATTGAAGATGATATAATACAATCCATCTTGCTAAAATGAGCCTCGTTTCAATGGGCGAAATCAGAAATACTTGATTAATACAATGATAACTTTATGAAAACAAAGCTAACTTTTAGCGAGCAGATACTGATTACAGAAAGAAACATTTTTGTGATTCATAAAACTTCTCTTGATTTTCAGCTCAGCCTATCTTTTTTTTTTTTTTTTTTTTTTTTTGAAACAATTCCTTTTACCTTCCGAAGTCTACAAAGCAAAAGCTGAAGATGGATGATCATAACTCCAGTGAACAAGTGATGACAGCTTTTCTTTAATTTGTGGAATAAAGAACCATTTGAAAATTACACATTAATTGGTGACGAGGTTATATCAAAAATACCTGCTTTTGAGGATAGTAAATCAAAATCATGATAAATAAACAAAAAAAAAAGAAAGTGATACTAACGGCAAATGTGAAGAATTTTAAGATGAACCACCTTCAACATAGTAGCTTTTGATGCATAGAAATTTGAGACTTTTTCAAAGTCAAGGGGGAAAACAAAAAGGTTTTTTTCGGATCATAAAGATCATTATCTTAAAAGCATATTGAGCAAAAATACAAAGTTATTTATCAGTTTAAATAAGACTTATATAGTGTAACAATCAGCATATCATGTAATGCATAGTTATAAAAAGCAACATAAGGGGATCGTACTGCTGACAATTATCTCCGACTTTTTTCTCTTTAGAACACCAAAATATGCTTTCATTGAACATTGAGACTGATAAAAAAGAAAGATTTAAATTTGGCATGCACATTAGTGAACTTTGAAAGGTGCTAGACATCGTACAATACCATGATTTTTGCTGTTTTTTGAGTCAGAATTTACGATCCAGGAAAGTCCAAAATTTCGAAAGGTAACAGCCCTGAGTATTAGAGATGGGTCAGCCTCATACTGCATGTGCAATGCTCAAGTCTCAAATGAGTTGATAAAGTGCAGAGGAAGAAGGAAATGAAAAATTAAGTATTTAACAATTGGTTTTAAATTTGAATTACAGAAATTTTACAATGAAACAGTTGTGTTTAATGCTTGAGACTTGAAGAGACACTATTAAAGTTTAAAGAGAACAGTAATGCCATTAATAAGCAGGATGAGAGTGGTCAGAGATCCAAAAGAAGGAAATCTAAAAATTCATCTCAAAAACATGTGGAAAGGACAACACCTAAAAATGCATCAAAACAGCTCCTACAAGGGACAAGGCACAAAAATTCAACAACAAAGTGTCTGATTTACCAATTTTAAAGTTATATCGAATACTTTCACATGCTTCAAATGTTAGGGAAAAACTAAAGCTTATACGTATTGTTTATTTTCGATATCTAGTAATCTAGTATTCTTTAAATTTCAGATATGAAAAAGATCGGTACTTAAAGATTTGCATCTAAAAAGCAAATAGACTAATTCAACAAGTGCATTAATCAAGTACTTTAGCCTATGTTTCAGAAAGAAATGTACATTCAATCTGATAAAATGTCACCGGGACATTCCCCTCCCCCCTCTTTTTTCCAGTTTTCAAACCTCAATTGTGTGTTATGCTGTTCTGTAAACATTAGATACTTCTGGAAACAGTACAGCTTTCAACAAAAAGAAACCAAATGCAGATCACTGAAGCATCAAAATTAATTGATTGTGAAAACTATAAATATCCCAAACACTTTAGTAGGCCAAAAAACGTAAACCGCTACAGATTCTCCAAAAAATGTTATGTGCTTTCTTAAATGTTTAACAGGAGCAAATATGTAAAATTATATTTAAATCCAAGAATGGGTGTCAAATCTTCTTTTTAAAATTAATTTTACAAGGTACAAAAGAAAACAATAAAATAATGTTACTTAATAAATAAATTAATGAAATAAAGAACAAAATAAGCCAAGTTATGGTAGCATACAAGAAAATACCTGAAATTTTCAAAATAATTGAAATATCTCCAGGATGCAAAAAGATTGAAATCTCAAACAAGGCATCTAATTTTCTATGAGACACGTGTTTCTATGTTGGTATACTTTCAAAGCATACATTTGTGACGGAAATTGTAGTAAATATTTAAAAATATAGGAATGCACTAAAGCCTGAAAAAGAAAAACTACGGGGAAATCTTTCAAAGCAAACATAGAACGCCTGAAAAATCTAATTCCTCAAGAAGTTAAAAAGAGTAAATAAGTAAAAAAAAAATTTCTAATATAAGTAAATATAACAAAATAATAACTTACTTTCTGCATATACTACACAAACACTCATCATCAAGGAAATAGAGACAACACAAAAGAATGTTGATTTCATTTTTAGCTTACTCTAAAAAGAAATATCAAAATTTTAAATATGTCGTTAAAAATAGAATAAAATTTTATAATTAGTTATTTAATATACATTAGATACATAGTTCATAGACAAAATTATAAACTTCTTTCAAGGACTAGTTAAGTTTATTCGAAAGCATAAACCTTTTAAAACTCATAAAAAAATAAGCAATGACTTGCTACCGGCTATAAAAATTTCAGCATTAGAAAAAGCTTTACACCACACTATAAAAATTTTTTATAGTGGTTAGTAAGAATAAGATAGACAACCACTGATTTAAAATAGCAACAAAAGCTTAATTTTTAAAACTTCAAGGTTAGTGTTGGACCATCAGTAATTTAAAGAAACTCAGAATTAATTTCAAAACTAATTTTTAAATTTCCTTGTGATAGCACTATCATCAGGAAACATATGTTGAAATGTTTTTCTCATGCTTGTTTCCTTTATGCAACCCTTGATTTATGAGCCTCTGCTGTGCACAAAAAGTTTGACACCTAATACATCTTTTATGTGAGCAAGAGTGCCAATATTCAAGGGACTGTCCAGTAGGGTGGGGCGAAAAATAAAAAGTTTTTCAGATCAACTTCTAATAGTTGCCAAAAGTTGTCTTTGGTGATAGTTAGCTTTTGTGCAAAATTTGAGAAAAATCGGTTAATATCTTCAGGGGGCCCTGCGATCGCAAAGTTTTATCATAGCTTTTATCGGGATTTTATGGTTAAAATATGAAAAAACAATGCCGTTAGCTAATCTCATTGCATTTTTTTTACTCATAAGATATATTCATGCATTCAAATCATATGAAATAACTCACAAAAAATTATTTTATATGATATATTTATATTTCAAGCATTTAAAAAGAAACAAAAACGTGAAAAAAAGTGATTTTTTTTAAATATAAATATATCATATAAAATAATGTTTGTGAGTCATTTCATATGCTTTTAATGCATGAAAACATCTTTTGAGTAAAAAAAACGCAAAGAGACTAGCTAAAGGTATTCTTTTTGATATTTTAAACATAAAATTCATAACAGAGCTATGGTAAAACTTTGCGCCCCGGAAGATATAAACAGATTTTTCTCAAATTTTGCACAAAAGCTAACTATCACCAAAGACAACTTTTGGTAACTATTAGAAGTTGATCTGAAAAACTTTTTATTTTTCGCCCCACCCTACTGTCCAGGATTTTTCACAGGGTCTGTTTTTTGTGAAAAACTAAATAATTTTGTGAAGAATCAAATAGTTTTGTGAAAATCAAACAATTTTGGAAAAAAAAACAACAACAAATTTCATTTACTTTCCTCTTAAAAAAGCGTATCAAACATCAAAAATGCGAAAAATCCGATTCCTGTAGCGGATGCAAAGAGATTGCAGTTTTCAAAAGCATAAAAACAACAAATAAACAAATTTATTTTAGTAAAAAATTTTTACAATTGCATTTTAAAGGTTTATGATAAAAATGTAATGAAAATCCGTTAACACAATTAATGCAAAAATAAAATGAAACGATCCATTCAGCGTTTAACTTTTAGACTCACAAAAGAACAGCTAATTTTGCTTTAAAAAATTAAAAATAATGATCTGAACAAAAAATAAAGCGAATTTTTATTTATTTGCCTCGTAATAAAGAGTAATTAGGTTGAAAAATAAATAAAATTTGATTTTCATATTGGATACAGAGATCCTATTTTTTAAAATGAAAGCATAAGAAGTGTAAAAACGGTAAAAAATAATTTATTAAAGTCAAATAATTTTAGAATAACATTTTATCAGGTTTATGTGATGAATGTCAATGTCATAAATAATCACCAACATATTCGCCAAAAAATCGGAGGAAAAAATACGGTATGGAGATGTAGCAAAATAGACAATACCTGACTTCCAATATTAACAGACGAAAAAATACATTAAGTCCTGAATATAACCAAAACTCCACTCCTGTAAGCATCAAAAAAAAAAATCCAGATAATTTTCTGTCAAAATAAGGTCAAAACTTCGCACAAAGACATCAGATGTTGATAATTTAAAATAGCTGATTACTCTACCAGAAGCAATCCCATTTTTTCTCCAACCCCAGCTATCTGTTTGCAGTTCTAAGTTCATTTCGCCATAGTTACTATTATATTATTTTCTTTTTGTTTAAGTCAAGAGCAGGGAGAAAAATCCTTACTCTGCATGCATTTCCAGAGAAATCTATAACAGTAACATCCTAGCAAGCCATTTTGATTCGCATATGATAAGACAAACAAGCAGAACTATTAAAGCAAAAAAACTACCTTTTTTAAGTTGTTACTTAATTTCTTTCAAAGAAACCAACAAAAATTGCTACATTTGATATTGAAGGTTTATTGCTTGCCCCAGCATAGCAGGCAGGAAGTGTGCCTACTTTTTTTCTTTTCGCAAAATTGGCGGATAAGCAATTCCCTTCTGTAACTTCAGAAAAGGCCCAAAAATTATGGGCTTTTGTCTAGAACTCCTGCTATTTAGGGGCTCCAAATCTTGATATAAAAAAGTAATTTTAGAACTGACTTGTCAACTAATCAAAAATTTAGAGCGAATTTAATTCCAATTTCTTCCTTTTTTTTTTTTAGATTATCCATACCCCCCCCCCCCCCCCCCCCCCCACCCCAACTCCCGCCCACACACACTACACGCAACACATAGAAGTCAACATAATCAAAGGCGTAATGAAAATTTGTTCAGAATAGTTAAGTCAGAACACAATAAACTTGAACTGATTGGAGACCAACGACAATAACTATGTGGTAACAGTATTTTTATTTTGTTGAAAATGGATAAATTTCATTCACGTAAATAAAAACGAAATTAGTTATGAAAGATGTACAGGTTTTGAATGTGTATTAATGAGATAACTTATGGTTCATTATGAAATTTAAAAATAGTGTTAAAAGAGCAGCACGATAAAGATTTTTTTTTTACTAATGAGATCATTCAAATTAAAAACGTGCTCCGTTTCAAAAATATTTTTTATAAGCCAAAAATTTAAAAATCTGTTTACCTATTCCTCAAACGTAAACAAAGTCACATTGCCAAACCTGCCTTCTTTGGTCTCATGAAAAATGTGATGGAGAAAAACGCTTACCATGGAGGAAAAAAAAATTAGAAAAAAAATCAGAATGGCATTATTAATAACGAAGTTTTTTCTGGGATTTTCATGATTTTCATGTATTTATTGCAAATATTCAATGTTAGTTAAACTTAAATTAAATATATTCCACCATGATCAATTCAATCTTTTTTACTATAATTGCTGTTAATTGACTAACTAGTACAACTTTTACAAATTTTCTTCAAAAAGTCCCCTCTAAACACTTGTTTCTTTGTTTGAATTTTACATTGTTTCACTTTTTATAATCTGGAATTGTAACTGAATTGTGGTTTTGCTTTTCATGAGTGACTAGACGTGGCATTAGCCTGTCAACTCCTTTCGATGCCCGCCATTTTCTGCTTATAGCGATTACCGGTAAGTAAGATTTCTATAAGTTATAAATCGATTTAAAATGTCTTATGTTTAAGATTTTCGAAGGGAAAATAAAGTAAATTATTGTTCTGAATATAAATGTGTGTAGCTGAATGAAATTTAAAATTTGCTGATGCCTTCTGTGATGGAAAATTTCTTGTGGAGAGTCATCATTAAAACATTCCTCTAATTTTGATGTGCTGATACTCTTATTTTCGCCTACGGGGAAGCTACTTAAAAAGCCGAGAGTAATTTTCACATAATTCTAACTCAAATCAGAAACACTAATGTTTTGTTTTTGTGTCTGTCAAAACTACTTGCTTGAGTTTAAAGGTCAGAGCTTTTATTACGGATTTTTAACCACTCAAAAACATCGCTGTCAATCCTGACTTTATTTCTGACAATAGAAGTGCTTATACCCAATAGACTTGAAGAGATTTCATGTGTAAATAACCGAAACACTCCATTATGTAATAAACTCGCTTATTTTTGAAAAGAGCAGGAGTTGAGTTCCTATACAGATAAAGTTTTGCTGTCAGTGTTATTGCACTCAAGTGATTCGGTTACATTTCGGATGTTAATTGAAGCCTCCATCTTCATTTTTAACAATTGCTTTAAATTATGAAAATAATTGTAATGTTTTCTGTTATTGTAAATACCATTTCTTCCAGGAACAAATTCCTTAACACCTGATTCAACATGGGAAATATATTTGCAAATTTATTCAAAGGCCTCTTTGGCAAGAAAGAAATGAGGATATTGATGGTTGGACTAGATGCAGCTGGTAAAACAACTATTCTATACAAACTGAAATTGGGAGAAATAG
This sequence comes from Uloborus plumipes, assembly GCA_038373865.1. Classification (NCBI taxonomy): domain Eukaryota; kingdom Metazoa; phylum Arthropoda; class Arachnida; order Araneae; family Uloboridae; genus Uloborus; species Uloborus plumipes. Next base: position 23,241 of record JAXGGA010012138.1, on the reverse strand, counting down.
TCACTACAATTCCTACCATAGGTAAAATTTTTCAATCATATTTCTTGTGTCTCTGGTATTGTGTGTAACTTTTTTCTAAGATAATAGTACTGAATCCTTATGTTTTAGCTCACGTAGTAACAGTTATCTCAAGAAAGTCCCTTAACTTAGTTGTGAATACCTTAACACTAGATATTGTACAATTTTCATTATCGCTAAATACAAATATCTTAGTGCTACTGTTTACTGCCAACAATTATGATTATCTTACATAAGTAATAACCAGGGCTGTAAAGTCAGTCACGTTTTATGCAGGGCCTTTTGAAACAGGACAACACATGAATTTAACCTTTTGGATCCGGGCTGTTTTTTAGAAATTTTTCTTTCGACCCAGGTAGTACAACTGTTGAACCGCAGATTTCTTTTCCATTGAAAAGAGAAGTTATAAACTGTCGTACCAGATGTATAAAACCTTGAAAAAATCCACGGCTCCAAAGGGTTCGAGTGAAAATCTCGACCCCGTCCCCTAAAAATAATAGTTACAGTACAGCATGTGTACCGCCCGACCCCTAAAGGTAAGGTTTAACTACTTTGGATCCAATTTTTCATTGTTGTGGAAATAGAGTTACGAGAGCTGGAACATTGCGAAGCTTTGCTAAATTCATGTGCTGTAAGTAATTGCTCAAAGTGAAAAATTACCAAAACGCCATAACTCGTTAGAAAAGACAACCACCCAAACACGCTCTGGATCTAACATAGACAAACTTAAGCTGATGCTTCAGCTCGTCTTTATCGAATGCGTTTATGTCAAGTATGGTTTTTATTTATTTTTGTTGCGGGAGGGTCTCTGTTGGAAAAACCTTCCATCAGAATGTGTCCCTGTGCAAATTAAAATAAAAAAGCAAACTCGCTGCGCATCTCTTTTAAGATCTAATAGATCTTTTCAAGATGCCGCTATGCTGCAAAGTCTCCGAACTATATTGTTGGAAATATGCTGCTCTAAAACTTTCTCTAAATATTTTTTAGGATGATGCCTATAATTTTTAATTCCTTTGTGTTGAGATTTTTGTTACTAAATTCTGGAGACAATGCATTTTCTTTGTAAGATTTGGTGTATTAACTTGCATGATCTTATTTTTCATTTTTATGTAAAATTATTTGAGTAAATTGTTTTTAATATACTATTTTCTTGTTATAGGCTTTAATGTAGAAACAGTTGAATATAAAAACATAAGTTTCACTGTGTGGGATGTTGGAGGTCAAGATAAAATTCGACCTCTGTGGCGACATTATTTTCAGAATACTCAAGGTAAGAATTTCTAGAAACTAAAGTATAATTCTATGGTTTCTTGAGTGCAGTGCAGCTTCTTAAAAACTTCCTCTTTTCACATGTAAAATCAGCTGTTTAGGATCCATAAGTGATACAACATGTATTTAGTATTGAAAAGTTAGATTTTTCAGCTTATTTTCAGCATGTTTATGAACATTTTAAATTGAAGTCTGTCTTCAACATTGTCTTGTTATTCTGTAATGAGTTACAAGTTCTTAATCATGTATATTAATGAATGTTACTAAAAATGTGTTATAAATCTAGTTCATCACAAAAAAACCTAAAATAAATATGCACTAAATGTTGCTGATGAAGCGATTTAAACTATTTTTTTCTATTGGAAGGTTGATACTTGTTTTATCCCATTAAAATTGTTCTAATATCGAAACAACTTAAGTAGATAAAATATCAACAGGCATACTGCAATTATTTTTTTTCCCTTTTAGTAAAAGTATATGTATAAAAATTATAATAGGGGGAGGTAACCTTTTATTTTATCTCATTAAATACGATGGTTTAAAATAAAAAATTCTTTTCATTAATAAATATGATTTTCTTTATTTCTGACAGTATTCTTGGTAGCAGTAGGTGTAATATAAGTTATATTGCACGTAGTTCTGCCTCAGTCCTGTTTTAAGTGGCAGTAACTTACTGCTTATTCTTTGCAATGTTTTCTTCTGTATATAATAGAGGAGTTATTTTCGATACAAACGAAGAGTGCAGTGCATGAACTAGACTCTTTTCACATGTTAGCCTACTTTCTTTTTTATCAACACTATCTACTTCTGAAAATAATAATTTAAAACCAATGGTACTTCCTGGTACTGCCCAGTTACGCTAGGTTAAAAAAAATATAATAGTTTTGCTCGTACTACTTTAAAGAACAGTTTGTTCTTTCTAATAAGAAATTAACTAGTACTCAATTTTCCACTTCCAAGGCTTGTTTTGTTACAGCTATAAGCTTAGTTTCTTTTTAAATGTATTTAGGATATATATTTATATTTTATCTTTAGATTATTCTTTGAATCAAAGCAATCTTATGATGAATCTTTTATGTTTTTTTATTCTGCTTTTCTTGTGTGTGTTAACAGGGTTCGTACACTCCGTATAAACTCCTTATAAACTTCTGCTTTTTAAGGCTACAGTGGACAAATAAAATTGATTTTTTTCAACTATTGATTTATGTGTCTAAAACTTTGTGTGCTTGTATTATTGTATATTTAAGACATCTAAAAGCATAAAAAACACAAATTAGTGCAAAAACCATGAATACTTTTTTTCAAATTTCAAACTTAAATATTTTTTTAACAAAATTTCAAAATGTTCCAGGCGTCACAATTTTTTTTCAAACTTTGAATTTCAACTTAATTTCCAATCATTAGGTATGATGGCACAAAACAATGCATTATATGCAATGTTTTATGAGATAGTTTATAAAAGATGGCTGAAAATAAAAATTTTCAGTTGAAAAAATCATAAATTTTCATTTTTAGCCATATTTTATAAACTATCACATAAAACATTGCATGTAATGCATTGCTTTATGCAATCATGCCTAATGATTGGAAATTAAGTGGAAATTCAAAGTTTGAAAAAAAATTGCGACGCCTGGAACATTTTGAAATTTTGTTAAAAAAATATTTAAATTTGAAATTTGAAAAAAGTATTCATTGTTTTTGCACTAATTGGTGTTTTTTATGCTTTTAGATGTAGTAAATATACAATAATACAAGCACACAAAGTTTTAGACATACAAATCAATAATTGAAAAAAATCGATTTTATTTGTCCACTAGCCTTAACAAGAAGAAAATAAGGCCCCTTTAAACTTCTGAATTTTGCCAATATCTCCTTACAAATGCCTTATTTTTTATACTGTTAACACGTGTTTGTTTGCTACCACTAATCCCAGGGTATTATACCTGAATTCTGGTATATTTTCGTGTTTTAAAACGGGAAATCCAGTATTTTTCTCTGTGCTTTTATATTCCCACATCTGAAATGTTTTTCCTTACTACAAATTTTCGACGATTATGTCCATAATTATTAATAATATACATACATCATTTAGACCTGTTTAAATAACATTCTAAAATTGTTTTGTGTTAATACATTCTTTTATTTGCAACTTTTATACTTATGATGCTTTCATTTTAAATGATGCAATTGCTTCGCATCCGGATTGAGAATCGGAATTTTTCTAATTTTTAACGTTTGCTTTGCTAAGGGGCGAATAAATAAAATATCTTTTTATTTCTATTGAAATTGAACTTTCAAGCAAAATTCCGACTTCCCTATGAGAATCAAAAAATTTAAATCACTTTTAGTTTAAAATTTTTTTTAATTTTGTTGATTGCTATTAATATGTTTATCATCGAGCTTTAAATAGGAAATTATAATAATTTTACTTTAATAAATCCTTTAATACGCTGTTTTCTTTTGTTTGTTTAACGTGTTCATTATGAAAATCGCGATAACTTTGCATCTGCCATTGGAATAGTATTTTTGCATTTGTGATGTTTACTATTCTCTGTCAAGAGGGTTGTTGGTTAAAATTTCCTTTCTTTTTTTTTTTTGTTCAAATCATTAAGTAGAGAAGTTTTAAACAAAATTCTGCTCTTTAAGAGTCATCGTCAAAAAGTTTAAGAAATTTGAAAGTTATTTTGGCCTCTACTATCTTTAGTTAGCTTATTATTTATTTTATTTTTATAATTTTATTTTTTATGTGAATTGTAGTTACAAAATTAATAAGTGTTTTGTTTTTGCAAAAGTATTAATTTTGAATGTCTTTTCAATTTATTTTCAAAATAAAATATTTTTCAATGATTCCCCTTGATTTGACTAATACTGAAGAAGCAGTAAATGCATATTTGACTTTCAATTTAGTGTGTTGTTATTCAATATATTATAGTACGGCAAAAATAAACAATACAGGACTTGTATTTTATTTTTTTATCTGTTAAAAAAGTATTTCAACTTAAAAACATTCCTTAAAAATTGAAATTAGCTCCTGCAAAACTCCTTACTTTTAATTTTCAAATTTGAGTATGAACCCTGATTAAGAAATCTTTTTGCAAAAAAAATGCTGTTTTAAAAGCTTAGGTGCATAGCTATTGGCTGTAAGTTTCTCTTGAACTCTTTCACTAAAGTACTTAAAATATTGTTAAACTGTAGAGAATTGTCTAAATTTAATAACTTTGAAAAGAAAGAAAAGGTATAGTCTCTATTCCAAAATATTACTCTCTGAATCTTCATTAAAAATTAACTCAATTTATCTGCAGACCATTGATTCTTGGATCAGCCGTTTGTGAACTACCATTCGACAATCACTGTACTAAATTGTTTTTATAGCATAGAGTCCATACTTTTCTAATATACATGAATTCCAAATCAAACAATTATTTCGCCTAAATAGTAAAGGTCCCCCCCCCCCCCCTCCTGTAGTATGTAATATTGTAAAATCTTGTGAATCAATAGAGTTGTTTCAATTGTTTCATTCATGCAGTACATATTTATCCCAGTAACCAAGTTCTGAATTTGTTTTGTAGGATTAATATTTGTAGTAGACAGCAATGACAGAGAACGTATTGGGGAAGCTAGAGAAGAACTAATGAGAATGCTAGCAGAAGATGAACTTAGAGATGCAGTTCTTCTGATATTTGCTAATAAACAAGTATGTTTTAGCTGTCTTTGGTATTAATAATTTATGCTGTGTATTCCAGGTTTCTTTAGGGTACCTTTTTGTTAAAAAAGCACTTATAGGGGGAAGGAGGTTCCGAAATAGAGGAATCCTTCAATGGAGAAACTCTTCAAGGAGTGTTTTCCCAAAATTAATTTTTATTATACGAAACTTTCAATATTAGCAGTAATATTTCTACACTTTCTGCAGATCCCAAAATTTCAATGTTTTTCAGATTAAAGTCTCCTCCCTATAGGAAAATTTAATATTCAAAATAAATTCATTGCACCCTGTTTATATATCTTAGTTTTTAAAACATGTTAATTTCATTTTTCTTTTTAAAGGTTTTATTTCCCAAAAGATGCTGTAAAACACTCAAGATTTTTTTCTGGGCTTCTTAAATTTTTACCTGCTGCAAGAAATGTTTATTATCTCTTAAAAGAGAAAAGAAACTAAAACTTCTTAAATAGAGGTGATTCTGAGCTGAATTTTCACAAAAATGATAATGAACCTGTTCTGGAAATTTAGAAGAGAAATAGTTACTAAAAATTGAAAAAAAAAGGCGTGAGTTAAAAAAAGAATATAAATTTTTTGTTTAGGGGACAAACTCTTTTTTTTTCTTATAACCTTTTTCTCAGGCATAAGATTCTTTCTTAGACTAATGATTCTCATTTTTTCCTCCTCCTTTTTTACAAAATTCATTTCTCTGAATTTTTCAGTTTTTTTTCCTCCATACTTTTTGCAGTGTGCGGATGTGAAATTAATATTCCTGTTTTACAGCAGACTGATGTTGATAGAGGGTTTGCAATTGTATTCAATAGCCCCATGGGAATTTTTGAATCGGGGTGCTAGAATTAAGAATTTACCTTTAGGCATCATAATGTCTGGTATAAGTATCTATACATCAAAATGAATAATCTAGGTGTCATTTTTTTAAAAATATAATACAATCAAACCTCGTTAAAACAAACTCTAAAATTCAGTTTGTCTTAATCGAGAAACCATACACTACAAACAATATAAAGCAAGATTTCATGAGGCCCAGACTTGCGTCATTTTATTAAGTTTGAAACATTTTCTGTGTATAAGCAGACCATTTCAAGTAAGATAGGTTTGCTATTAGTTGAGCTGAGTCTTGCTGGCTTTGGCAGGAAACAGGTTGCAAATGTGAGTCAAAAACTGAGTCATTCCATGTCAAGGGACCTAGTCGTCTCCATCCTTTAGTCTGCGATTTAAACCTTATTTTTATACAGGTGCAGACATGCCTTTGAAACTATATACAAATTTTTAGCGTCCAAAAGCCAAATTTGGCGGAGCTAGCGAGGGGAGAAGCTCAGCTTTGCCAAACAAATTGTCCCATTTAGGCCAAACCACCGTTGGTAGCAATTTTGGAGCCCCCCTTTTTTACTTTCTTCTATATCTAATATATAGAAGAAAGTATTGGTTTCGTGAAAATTTTCGAATGTCGAATTTTGACGGATTTGCACGTTTTGAGGTGCGCTGAGTCCATTTCGACCATTTTTAGAAAATGTCTGTCTGTCTGTCTGTCTGTGTGTGTGTGAGTCTGTATGTGTGTGACCAGTTTTTGTGGCCGCGCTAGAGCAAAAACTACTGAATGAAATCGAACAAAAATTTTTTCACATATGTACCACCATGTGAACTGGTGCACCTGACTTTTTTTAGCGAATTCCTCCAAGGGGGGTGGAGCAATCGCACGTGTTCTGCGCGGGGGTGATTGCTATATCTCAGGAAGTAACTGGCGGAATAAAACGAAAATTGGTCCATAGATAGACCCTACTGAGTACAGGTGCTGATTCAATTTGTTTGTCAATATCTCCAAGGGGGGTGGAGCAATCGCACGTGTTCTGCGCAGGGGTGATTGCTATATCTCAGGAAGTAACCGGCGGAATCAAACGAAAATTGGTCCATAGGTAGACCCTACTGAGTACAGGTGCTGATTCAATTTGTTTGTCAATATCTTGAAGGGGGGTGGAGCAATCGCACGTGTTCTGCGCGGGGGTGACTGCTATATCTCAGGAAGTAACCGGCGGAATCAAACGAAAATTAGTCCATAGGTAGACCCTATTGAGTACAGGTGCTGATTCAATTTGTGTGTCAATATCTCAAAGGGGGGTGGAGCAATCAAAAGTGCTTATTTTGTCACTGCACCTACTGTATCTCGGGAAATATTGCTGCGATTTGAATGAAATTTGGAATAACACTAACCCAATATGGAAGCAAGCATCGATTAAATTTTGGCGCCAATCGCCCCAGGGGGAGGGTGGGGTGATTTTTGCGCTTAGTCAACAATGCGAAAAATTACTTCATTAAAAAATCGCTTTCACGCTATTTAATTATCAAAACAGCTGAAAACTTTCAATGATTTGAAATTTTTAACTGTTGCCAATTTCTTTTTACTAACAAACAAAATGTTTGCAATTTATCTAAACAAGGCTTTTGCAATGATTTCCAATTTCGCTCATTGATTCTGCATTTGCAGGGTTATTACGATAATTGGGAAATTGGCGCTGTCTCCAACTACTCGGGCGAGTACGTATTTTATTTTGTAACCGGAATTCATAAGATAGATATAGAAGAAAGTTTCGTGACGGCCACGACAGCTAGTTTTCTTTCTTTTTGAGATATTCCAGATCCTCACTACTTATGTCTTGGAAGTTGAAATCTGCATAGGTTGGTTTCAAAGGCACGTCTGCACCTGTAAATTGTCTTCTGCTGAGATAGTTGGGTAGGGACCACCAGGTCACTTGACATTGAATGACCATATGATTATGTTTTTGGAGCAATTTGACGCGCCTGTGCAAACTATTTCCCTCCAAAGCGAGCACGCCTCACCTTAACTAATAGTGAACTGTTCTTATATTAGTATAGTAATTAAAATGACGCCATTAGTCTGGTGCTCATGAGCTCTTGGACGAAGAGTGTAGGGATGGGAAATGTAGTTTGTCTTCCCAGTAATTCATTTTAAGAGTGTTCAAATTAACAAGGTTCGGCTGTATGTAAATACCAGAGTATATACAAAATTTAAGAAAGTATGGAAGAAAATGTTTTAGAAAAGCAAAATTAAAGGCATTTGAAATTCATTTTAACAAATCATGTAATCGCAAGTTTGCACAAAGTTAGCAAATTAAGATAACTCAAATTTTTTAGTCTCTAAATGCAACTAATGACAGTTTATTTTTATTTGGACTGAGCGACTTCAAGCCATAGTTTATTAGGCTATTCTAAATTTTAATTGGTTCTATTTAATAAAAAAATTTCATTTTATTTTATTTATTAAAATGTGCACCTAGAATTTTATTTTGAGACCTTGAAAACAAACATCTTTGCTTCAGTATGATGCATAGAATTAAACCCTTATTTATAATTCTATGCAGAAGTTGTTGTTCAATGTCAAATTTTTGCTATAAATTCTTTTCTTCAAAATGTACTTTATCTGCAAGAAGATCAGAGCCGTAATTGTCACATTATAATTGTTCAAGTACTGACTTTAACATGATTATCAGATGTATATATATTAAAGCTTTAATGTATAAAAGATGCTTAGACTTTCTTATGTTCTCAGTAATTTTATAAACTAAAGATTCTTCTATCTTTCTAGTTCAACTACAACAATTTTGAAAACAAGCCTCTTTTTTTCGTGTTAGGCTCATTTGTTTTATTCTATGTTATAGGATCTTCCAAATGCAATGAATGCAGCAGAAATCACCGATAAACTTGGACTCCATTCCTTACGAAATCGCAACTGGTACATCCAAGCAACTTGTGCGACCAGTGGTGATGGGTTGTATGAGGGATTAGACTGGCTTTCGAACCAGCTTAAGAACCAGAAATAGCCAGCAATCTTAAGAACAATTTCACATAGTGGACTTTGAGGACCTGAACATGGGGAATTTTTTCAAAAGAAAAGTATTTTGTAGGGAATATGAATGAAAATAGTGCCAGTGTCTGCAGCAGTTGCCCTCATTTCTGAGCCTTTGACCAAATGTGCCCTGTATTAAAACTTGATTTCTTTATTTAGATTATTTTTGGTTCAAGGCTTTTTGATCAGGGTGATGATAGCTTGCAAGTGTATTTAAAATGAAATTGTTTTGAGAAAATGGCAAATTGTTTGTAAATAATATGAATTATTAAAATGACTGCTTCGTGTTTAGGGCCCAAATGATCATTCATTTAACATTGTAATTAAGATGTCTTATTACACTGATGTATTGTTTAGCTTTTAAGATAATTTATCGCATACAAGAGTTTGCTCATGTTTTGTCTGTGCTTGGTGAATGTGACAAGTAAATGAGCTGGTACTCGTTTCATCCAACTATAGATAGTTCACTACTTGATTAAAATGTTTCTTGTAATTTTTCTTCCAATAAAATGTATAAAATACAGTGCAGCAGTGTTTGAATATATTATAACCATTTTCTGCTTTGATATTTACTAAAATTTAGCAAAAAAATGGGCCAATTTATGTTCAATCAGTTCAGAGGGTAAACTAAATAAAACAGAAGGAAACTTCTGTAATTATAGTTAAAAGTACATGCAGTAATAAAAAGTTCAATTAGGCTGTAGTTCTATCAGAATCAGGCTGCTGAAATACAGTTTCATTACCAAATGCATTTTAAGGGCTGATTTTCACCTTGCATGAACTTCATTCTTTGATGTATCAGTTTCTTGTGGCTGCTGTTTCAAAAGCAAAACAAATTTTGTGATATTGTTTCGGTTCTCTTTCTACACTTTCCTCGTACTGATGCTTGATACTACGACGAAATGGAACCAAATTTTAAGATTTTTAATACCAATGTTTTGTGCAAAATTTCCTTTTTCTGGTAAAATCTCATCTTAGAAACCTCTCTGGAGAATTCATTAAGAGTTTTAAGCTGTAGTTAATTCAATCTTTTATATAATGAAATAGAACATTAATTAAAAAGTAACGTATTTATTCAGAAATTTTGTTACTGTATCTTTTTGTTCTTATATAAAATTTGAAATGTCATACTTTTTATCTGTGGAAATTTTAAAATGCTGAATCTATTGTTTTAAGAAAAATTCTGTGTAAATTATTTTAAGCATGGATTTCTGAAACATTATAGCTGTTCAGTTTTGCTTAGAATTTCAGTATTAACAACACACTCCCTCCCCTCTTTTGATTACAAAAGTTTATTTTATACATTGAATGAACAAATATTTATGTAACTTTGTTTTTAAAAGTTCATTCCAAATAAGTTCCAATAAACTTCATCTCCATTGATAATTCTCAAGCTCTGTGTATTGAATTTGTTCACAAATCTATGCGCGTTTACAGTAGCCAAATTGATTCATTCCAAATGAAAAATGGTATGGATATTTCATAGAGATTGTTATTTGGAGTTTCAGAGTCATTTTAGCAGTATTGAAAACTTGAACATCGTCATGATGAGTTTTATTTTAAAATCTAACTATTAAAAAAATTAAAAAATGATTCATTAGCATGGTTTTAGCTTCAGCTGTTATTTTAATGCTACCAAATAGTTGTTTCTTTATCCTGTAAAATTTCATTTTGCTGCTTAGGTCCATTTCAACCATTTCAATGTCCATTCTTCAATTATTAGTTAAAGCTACATTCAAAACTTCCATAGCAAAAAAACTTTCATTGATGTAGGTTCTTAATGTATTCACATATTAGGATGTATTTTGGAAGAGTTAAACAAATTTATTTCTGAAAATGTTAAATGTGATTAATGTTTTAAACATGTATCATTACAAACATATTGATACATTTTTCCCTCTTAAAATTTTAATTCAAATGAATTGATCTTATTTATTTGGTCATAAAATTAACATTTAGTGAGCGAGCGTAATTATTGTATCCATAGATGGTGTCTTCTGCTTAGGTATTCTGTCCCCCTTTTGACGACATCTAAGCATGAAATCTGCAATTTGTTTGAAAGTTCTCCTTTTGCAAGCAAAAATTAAAAACAAGTAAACACCGTGTAAACAGTTCAGCATTCCTGCAACTGCATAGAGCTGGAATATGCCAGTTATCCAAGGAATGAATTCTGTTATCCAAGCTAGTCCCATAATTAATACCAGTTTAATACACAGCCGGAATCTGAAAATTATAAAAAGCATTTTAAAGTACAGAAGTGTTAATCTTAACTTTTTTGTTGCAACTTACAAGATCATTAAAAACATTAAAACAATATTTAAATGCACAAATAGAAATAAAATCGCTGACAGGGCAGCAATCCAGCAAAAGCTTCTTAGAATCCATATGCTCATTTCTCTGCATTAAAAAGGGTTGAATAAATCCTTGTTAACTCCAACAGTGCCTCTTTCTTCTAATATTTCTAACCTTAAAATGTTCTTATATAATTTAGTTATGCAAGTAAAATTGTACTTGAACTACTGAATAATTATACACTAGGGAGGCAGTTCCTGCTCTCTGTCACTCACCAATTTCCGGAATTGTGCCAGATTGTTTTCCTGATCAAAGCTCGCTTAAAGTGCAGATCAACAGAGCTCCAGAAACATGGCCGCTGGGCGTTATTGTTAGCCCAGCTACTTCACACTGCTAAAAATGTTGCAAATGCAAAATTGTGCACTCGAGCATGTAGTTTTCATTTTCGCTAAATTCCTGTTTAGTTTCTTACATGTTTTATCGCAGAGCAAAACTTAATATGTCATAAAACCGTGTGTACCTTTTTACTAAATGCCAAATTGTGCTTATACAGTCGACGCTCGATATAACGACCGTCTCCGTCCTACAAAGAGGTAGAACATAGAGTATATTGGGATACAATTGGGGGGTTTTCTTACCGGTCGTTGTATTTGGATGGTCTTCATAACGTGTGGTCATTATAACAAGAGTCGACTGTATTAACAGGGCTTTCACTAGATATTTCAAGTTGCTATCCAGTAAATTAGCCAAATTTCAAAAGTCTTAGACTTAATTTCAACAATTTTCAATTAACATTTTTCCTTAAAAAAAAAAATTCTTTTTTTTTTCAGTGCAAATTTCCTCTCACCAGTACTTAAGCTTAGTTTTTTCCACCGAATTTTCGATTGTAACGCATTTGGCGAATGCTTAGTGCAGGCCCTGATTAAGTAGTCCAAGTAATATACAACAGGGGTGATTGTGTTCCGGTATTTTACCGGATTTCCGGTATTTTCATGATAGATTCCGGTATTTTCATATTCGAAAATACCGGAAGTAAAATATTTTTAATTATGCTTTTATCTTCCCACCTCCGGATTTTTTTTCTTTTTCGAATTTTCGATGATTATGCCGATAATTATTAATAATATTCATCAAATAGAAATGTTCAGATGTAAATTCTAAGTGTTTTTTTTTTACCTTACTAAATTACCTTATTTGCATTCGATATGAGAATCGAATTTTTCTCACTTTTGATGCTTATTCCCCTTAGTTAGGAGACAAATGAAATGTAACAAATGCAACTTTCATTGCTTTATAAATGCTTTCGCACAACAAATAGCAATTCTGTTAGACTTTTACTTTTGCTTTAAAATATTTTTTTGAAGATAATTGCTCATCACCAGCTCAAAAGTAACTTTATTACTCATTTACAATTTAATTAAATGCATGTACAATATTTTGACTAAAAACTATTTGAATATATGAAATGTGTTAGTTTATGAAAGGAAATTAATTATTACTAGGTGTGCTTAGTAATAGAGGCCTTGGTTTTAGAAAAAACACTCCCCCCCCCCCCCCCCCACTTTTTCTTTAAAACTTTCAGGTATTTTTTTATGAACTCACAATCACCCCTGATACAATTAAATGTGGGCAAAATTGCAAGAAAAGCTTTTTACTTCTTTTTACGTAGTAAAGGAAGTATTGTGATCGCGGAAAAAAAACACTCAAATTTGAGTCTCAATTTTGATTTCGCTCACCCCCGAATGAATGCTCAGTAGTTTTTTTGACCTGTCAGCACGTGCATATGTACCTACCAACATATAAGCAGCCGAAAAATCCTTTTCAACTACTCCCGAGTTAATTACGACGAGTTTTCTCGTGACGTCTGTATATACGTATGTGCGTATGTATGTATGTATGTATGTGGGTTGCATAACTCAAAAACTATATGCCGTAGAAGCTTCTAGCTTGGTATGTAGGCTCTGAGGATGGTCTAGTTGTGGACCTACCTCCTCTTGTGGTTGCATTCGAATGCCCCCCAAGGGGGTGTTTTACCCCTTTTTTGGGGTAAATCTGTTAATTTCAATGCAGATGAATTGGCGCGACCACTTGGCAATGTATCGCCAAGCTTTTGGTCACCAAATTGGCGACAAATTTGGCGAAAAAAAATATTTTTTGAATTTGGGTTCAATTTGGCGATATTTTGCGAAAAATCCACTGAATGATGTTAAAATCGGCGATATTTAGAAAATGAATCATTGTAAAACATTTGTTTTGCATTGTTTCGTGGGCAACTATGGGTGTAAATGTTCGAATTGCTATCTTGCTCACTCCTAGCACTATTTGAACACTAATGCATCTACAAAGAAATTTACACGTAAAAGGAAGTAGTGTGGGACCCATACCAGATTTTTTCAAGTTTCTTTAGTATTAAATTTTGAATAACATCCAAAATTGAAAATGGGGGACTCGCAGCCAGGGCTAAATTTAGACTGAAAGGGGCCTTAAACTATTTCAGGTTTGGGGCCCCCTAAAAATTTAAGGAATACAATCTTTTTTTTTTTTTTTTGGTCATCCCCTACCTTCCCTCCCCACTATGTGTTTTTTTTTTTTTTTTTTTGAGATAATTATACTGTTACTTTTAATTTAGATGTATCAAGTTTTGAAACTTGCGTCGTCTCCATGGAAACTGTACGAAAGAAAACAGCTCCACTCTTTTATTCAGTTGTTGAGGCATTCCATTTATTTTACGTTTTTCGAATTTGGTTTACGCTTTTATTTATATCATATATAAGTATTTAAACGTTTTCTAACAATCTAGTGCTAAGTGGTTTGTTTTAGCGAAATCTGCGATCATGAGAAAGCATTATATAAAATACTTCAAAAAGTATTTTAACGTTGATTGAATAATAGTTTACGCACAAAGCAATTTTAATTGTTGCAAAAGCTAAGTAGGGGAAAAATCCACAGTGGCGTAACTATGACAACCATAAGGAAAAAGTGCGGAGAGTGGGAAATTAATATCTCTTTCATACACCAGCTCTTGTTACACAGGGTATATAGTCTGTATCAAGAACTTGGTGCCCTTATCGATTCCACGTACACAAAATGTCCTATGGGAAAGGGGCTTATCGAAAATATTCATTCATAATATAATTTAACCACAAATCAAAACGATGAAAAGATCTGGCTACATTCGCATCTTACATTTAAACTCTCTGTTCAATGAAAGGAATATTCCATAAACAACATTAAAAATGAAGTACTTTTCAAGGGGGAAGTAATATAATTAGGTTTTATCTATAATTCAATGAGAATAATGAGGCATATAGTAAAAAAAAATGTTGGTTAGAAAAGGAAATATTACAGATCAGAACATTGAAAGAGAAAGTAAAAAATCAAATTAATTTTTTTTTTTAATTTTGAAAGTATGTAAAAGAAAAAAATAGATGAATTACTTCTTTCGGTGTCTATTTACAGCCAGAATAGTTGCAGCACTTTGAACTTCTTCAATTGTTCTTGCTGTCACTATGAAGAAGATACAATTAGCCAACAAAATTAAGCCAACTGGAATATTCAAATAAATTAAGAAAGCTAACTGCCCAGTTAGCCAGCATCTTTTAAGCCCGAACTGTGGTTTATAACTCGATGGGATTAAATTGTAAAGTGATCCATTACAACAGTTGATATAATACATACAGACGTCATACACCAAGCGTATGTAGCATATTTCCAATACTTTTCTGATGCTCTGTTGTTGTCTTTCTTGAAAGAAGACATTGTTATCATAATGTCGAAGGACATTACATTAGTCCAGAAAAATGTTGCTAGAAATCCTGCTTGTACAACGATTCCGATTCCTGCGCAAATGCCATACGGTATACTGTTCCTCAGCAAAAGATCTACTATCAGAAATACATATGTTACTATTAGACAGCTAGAAATAGATATGACGATTTTTCCTGGCAGTGTACGATATTCTCCAACTATGACATAGATTGTTATCAAAAAAATCGAGCACAGAATGGATAATCCCAATTCCACAGCAAGAATGGGATAGTATTTAGCAAGAGCTGGTACGTCTGGTGTGGTATCATTCTGAAAAAAAGTGCTGCTTGGATACTCTTTAAATTTATCCTCTTCTGATTTAATGGACATCACTTTAGACGTAAAAACAGCACCTGATGTTGCCTCCTTGAACAATTCTTCAATAGTAAACAGACTTCCAAGCATTTTTCTCCTTAATGAAACTTGTCACCAGCCTTTGCTTTGCTGAATACACCTTTAAAAATAATCTTTAAATTAGCTTAAAAAAAGTAAAAAATACGCTTTTAGATGCACTTATAATGCATCAACGTGTAATATAGCTTATATACACTGCTCGACATTGAAAATGCAACACCAAGAAGGAGTGGTCAGAAATTGATGAAATTTGGTAAGAAGATATAGAGACAGCATGGAACAATAAGTGATATTTTTTTTTAAAAAAATAAATAAGCAAAATTTAGAGCGAGGACGGCGTCGGCTCAGTAAGAAGTAAGACCACCGCGGACAGCATGCACGAAGAAACACGTCTAGGCATGGAGTCAATAAGCCTGCGGATGGTGTCCTGAGGGATGGCACTCAATTCCCTTTCAACCATTTGCCACAGTTCGTCCTCTGAACGAGGCAGTGACAGGTTCTGCAAACGGCGTCCAATCACGTCCCACACATGTTCGATTGGTGACAAGTCAGGAGAGTATGGTGGCCAGGAAAGCATCTGTACACCTCGTAGAGCATGTGGGCTGATTTGAGCACTGTGAGGCCGGGCGTTATCCTGTTGAAAAATTGCATTTGGCAGACCCTGAAGGTAGGGGATTGCCACCGGCCGCAGTACATTATCTACATATCGTTGGGCCGTCATAGTGCCCCGAATACGAACTAGAGGTCATACGGAATTGTATGCAATAGCGCCCCAAACCATTATGCCACGTTATCGCGCTGTGGGGCGTTCCACAGTTACTGCCGGATTCGATCTTTCTCCACGTCGACGCAACACACGTATGCGATGACTATCGCTGGACAAACAGAAGCGGGATTCATCTGAGAACACTACGGTTTGCCATTCTGCCATCCACGTCGCTCTGGTCCGGCACCATTCCAAACGTTGGAGTTTGTGCTGTGAGGTCAATGGCAGTCTTCTTAGCGGGCGCCGTGATTGCAGGTCACGTGCAACCAGTCGACGGGAAATGGTTCTGGTCGACACAGGAACATCCAGGGTACCTTGCACGTGCTGCAGAATCGACGTACAAGTGACTTGCGGGTCCGCCACAGCTTGTCGGTGAATCTGTCGATCCAAGCGGTCTGACGTCACTCTGGCTGCACCTGCACCCCTCAATGTGGCTACATTTCCTCTTTCCAACCATCTCCGACACAGCCGATGCACAGTGCTTGCATCCATGTGGGTATCAGCTGCAATTTGACATATGGACCAACCTCCCCTTCTCAGTCCGATCACCATACCCCTTGTAAAGTCGTCTATATGCTGGAAGTGTCTTCGTTGAGGACTGCGTGGCATTTCCTCCTATCACACGTATCCTTCGAGACAAAAACCAAATTTCTCCGATAATTAGTCTGGCAGAAAAACCAACATGAACATAGCCCACTTTTCAACTTCATTATCTTATATCTTACTTCACGTGCGTCGGAGAGCTGCGCATTTCATATCATTTGCATAACTCAGTGACGTGCGTCTACGGTAAAATTTGCATGAATTTCTGACCACTCCTTCTTGGTGTTGCATTTTTCAATGTCGAGCAGTGTAATATATTTTGGCCTTTAGTATTAATAATAGCACTAAATATATTACTTATATATATTTGCAAAGAACGTGAATTTTTATCTTTTATTCAGAGTTACATATAAACAATTGAAACACTTGAACACATCAACGTGTAATAATATAGTTTAGCCTTTAGTATTAATCATCGTTTCGTTTCGTTTCGTTTGGGGCTATATGCCCAGGTTTTTGATGAGGACTACAATCTAGTGTCTTGCCTCCATTACACATGATTTTTATTACATATATCTTGTACAGACAATGTATGGAAGAGTTACATCACAAAGGAAGGAAGGTACATCCGGAGCGAGGGTGGGAGTCGAACCCACCGTCTCAGAGTTATCAGCTACACGCCTTAGACCGCTCGGCCACTGAGACCCCCGTATTAATCATAGTATTTTTGGAAAGAACGTCAATTTTATCTTTTACTAGCTTAATACCCGGCGTTGCCCGGGTGCTTATTAATACAACATAGCATTCAGGGAAAAAAGTTTGAAAGAGTTCTATTCATATGGGTATAAAATAATTTGCATCAATCTGTCTCTTAGGTACAAACTTTGAAAAAAACTAAAATATTACAGAAAGTTAAACGTTTACAGAAAAATAGTCTTATCAAAAGGTGAAAATTAAAGATAAATGTTGTCTGTGCTTTGCCGCTTCCACTGACATGAAATATAGGCACATAGAAGTGAAAAAACTGCATCAATTTCGCCCGCCAAATTTAAAATATTAACTTTTCTCTATTAATTGTTCCCCCCTACAAAGTAAAAATTATTATAACTCAGAAATAAATCTATTTCTCGTTCTGAAGGCTTATCTCCATTACAGACGCAACTGTCGTCGCATTGCAAATTTGAAATTCAAATCCGTGGTTCTTTTTATAAAGTCCACATGAATTATGATTGTTTTTTACTTATTTCAATGCTAAAAGGAAATAGGTGAGCCTTAAATTGAAAATTCATTACTTTAATCGTAATCATTGTTGGAAAATACTCATATTTAAAAATCTTAAATTTCATCAATTTGAATGCTAAAAGGCCTATCTCGATTACAATATAAATAGGCTAGATTCCTATAAAAAGGTCATTTTTTGACAAAAAATTTAAGTTTGAGCTTTTTAGATTTTTTAAAATTTCAAGACCCCGCCTATGAGAATTCTAGGGCATCAAGGAACCTCTGTGTCAAGTTTGATGAAAATCTGACGCAAACTGTGGATTTGTATAGAGAACAAGTATATATACATACACTCAATTTTATTAACCGACTTCAACAAAGGAGGAGGTTATACAATTCGTCGGAGAAATTTTTTTTTTTTCGGTATGTTACAAGATTACTCGAAGACGCCTGGACCGATTTCAAAAATTCTTTTTTTGTTAGAAAGGTCTTTCTTTCCGATTGGTCCCATCCTCTCGTGGTCCGGGTTCGATAACGGGAACCTGCAGAAATCGTTCGAAAAAGAAATTGGGATCACAGTAATCGTAATAATGACCATTTTGAACGCCAGGCTTCTCTGGATTGCATAATAAAATTCCTTTCTATGGTCTTTTTGAAAATTTTAAACCGAGTATCTTTCTATGTCCTGCTTTTTTCTCCTGAACTCCAACGAACTGAAAGTCGTACCAGGTGCTGATTGATTCGTAATATTTCAGGTTTTATTAGTCTTAATTTACATACGGTTTGATAAAGGAATTCTGAAGAAAGTGAGGAAAATTTTTGCTCAAATTTAAAGCGATTTGTCCTAAATGATTAAATATGAAATACATTGTTACAAAACGTGATTGATATAAAACAGTTATTATAATGATAATGAAAATTTGGAATGAAGGCTTAACTGAAGCAAACATGAAACTCATTAGCGTGCCATGCCACGTACGTAATACGTCGTAAAATTTTATGAACCGCCAGCATCTAGTGTTGTTTTGAAATATAAATTAGTTGAAAAGCCGTTAATATTTAGCCTTTGATTAAACTAGTACACAAATAAATACTAGAGAATAACAAGGATTATTTTTAGGCAGGGATTCAAGTGAAACAGGCCATCGCAAATTACAATCGCTACTGGAAATGAATTACATTAGAACGTTTCTTGATAAAAACATCGTGACGTCAGCGTGACGTTTGCCTATAAAAAACGAGCTAGATAAAACGTCACAGCCTACTTGGCGAATAAGAGGAGATCACTGACTGCTTGTGAACTCTTATTGGCTCCACCCGTAGTGACGTCATGCCAAGTTAAGTTGATGATAATGTAATTCACTTCCAGTAGCGATTGCAATTCGAAGCGATCGCAGTGCTGTTTCACTTGAATCCCTGCCTTAGTGTCAATCGTTTAAAATTTGAGACGGGTTGATACCTTCGTTCTCTTTTTTTCCTTACATAGTTTATTTTATGAAGCATTTGCTTAAGCAAATTAGGTGAAGTTTTGTAATGGAAACATTACCTTTTTTCATATGTACATTTACACTAAAAAGAATAAAATAAGATATTTTTGGAAAAAAAATTGAACCGACTTCGGAACTTCACTCGGCAAGTGCTCTTAAAAGTAAAAAATAATTTTATTCTTTGAACACCATCGACACTACATTTAATCATAAGTTTTGAAGTCGGTGCAAAAACTATAGGTGAAATGATGTTCATCTACATTTTGCCAACATTTTTCAGAGAAACCATTGAAAATTAAGACCTGAATATTTGTACCATTACATAAATATGTGGTTGTCAATGTAGTGTATGCGAATGCTATTAAAGAACCTGGATTCATTGCAATTTATATATATAGTTAAATTATAGTTTCGTATGATTCTATATAGTGTTTTTGCACCGACTTCAAAACTTATGTTTAAATGTAGTGTCGATGGTGTTCAAAGAATAAAATTATTTTTTACTTTTTAGAGCACTTGCCGAGTGAAGTTCCGAAGTCGGTTCAATTTTTTTTTTCCAAAAATATCTTATTTAACACCTCTTCGGCTGAAAAGGGCACAGGATAATGAACTGACATTAATGTCAAGCCATTCAATCTGCCATTGGGCATTGTATTTCTTAAGTATGTTTTTACTCTCTTTAGAGTAGAAAAGGTCCTTTCGGCTTCACAAGTTGACACAGGTAGAGAAGCCAAAACAATCAACAAATATATCGAGGTTGGGTAAAAATTCTTGTTGCAATGGTCTAAAACACATAAAATTTCTGTTGGCAAAAGAGATTTATCTACAGATGCGCTTAAACTTCGATTTTCGATTTAGTGCTGACAGGCTTGCCAACTCCATAAATGTTTTCCCCCAAAAAGAAAATCCATAAACCCCCTATGCGATTGGATAGTTTTGCATGACGTCATGGCAAGTGCAGCCCCGACCCCTTGTCAGCCTAGTCAGAAACTTAGGGCCTTAAGGGGGCCCTCGCAGTATAATTTTTGTGAGGTTTTTTTGATTGGGGGACGGGGGGGGGGGAGGCGATCTCACTAGAGGCACCCTCGGCCCTAAGCAAATGATAACATGAACGTGGTGAAATCATGTGGGCAGTTTTTCTCTTCTCTTTCCAAGCAGCAAATTTTCTTACGTCCTTTACTTCCCGAACATACAAGCTAAATCCACCACGTGCGAATGTTTCTACTATTTTGTCTCTAAAAGGGAAGGATAGGGTTAAAATGACGACATACGTGGCACATAAATAGCAAGTAAATTTTGCTGTCTGATAGAAAAAAAAAACAGCAAGTGAACTTCGCTGCTTAATAACACGTCAAAAAAAATCTTAAATCCGGGAAGGGGGTGGTCCGGACCCACTGGACCACCCCCTTGGCTACGTCCTTGCTCCCTTCCTTTCATAATATTTGAACTAAGTTCTCAAAAGTTCCAGCAAAGAAAATTAAAATCAAAACTTAAAATTTGAAGCAACAACCCTGTCTCCTGTTCACTTAGCCGAAGGAAAAATCGGTGATTGGGGGGGGGGGGGGCTCAAAATAAGAATAAGTAATACATTTTGCTTTTGTAAAACCTGCTAAATCTCTCAACTAGCGCCCGACTTGTATACATTCCAACGACTTTGATTGTTTCCCAACAACAAACAGCTTTTTGGGAGAAGAAGGGGATGACATAGAGGAGACATTTATTCAAGAAATACTAGAACACTTGAAAGGTTTGAGTGAAGCATTTAATTTCTATTTTCCGAATGAACAACAATCTCAAAATGAATTATGGATAACCAACGCTTTTCTTATTAATGACCGGTAAAATTTGGTAATTTCTGCAGTTTTTTTTTTTTTTCAAACAATAAATGTGTGTGATGTAAATTTTGATTTTGCTGTTAATAAACCGTTTCTAAAATGAAACACTAAGTTATTGCTCTTAAACCAGGGCTAAGAATGTTGCATTCAAGCTGCTGTGTGTGTGTGTGGAGGGGGGGGGGGTAGAAATAAAAACAAGGGTTCCGCCAAAAAAGTGGGCAAAAAGGGTTCCACTTGCAAAAAAAGTAAGAAACGCTGGATTAGACCCTTGGGCCGTGGTGGCCCGATCGGTAAGGCATCGGACTCGTGTCCGGAGGGACCCGGGTTCGATACCAGCAGATCAAAGATCCACCGTCTTGATTAATGGTGGCTGGGGGGCGTTAAAACTGTCGTGGCCACATAGTCCTCCAAGTGAAACGATACCTCTGGGGGTGCTGGGCCTAGGGTTTGCTCGACCCTAGGTTCTGGTTCAAAATTAAGAACAGAGCTCTCTTCAGGGCTCTATCTTGGTTAAACCACGAAGCTGTGGTTGGTACGGGGGACCCTGTAGCAAGGCCGTATCCAGAGGGGGCGGGGCCGACGGGCCCCCCCCCCCCGAAACCCGAAACGTTTTATAATTTCTTCTTTCTTTTTTTTTTCATTTCAAATGGCAAAAAAATGTTTTTTTTTCCTTTTAACTATTAAACGAGTAAAAATTTGAAGAAGAAAAAAAAAAAAAAAATTCAAATTCTCATTAGCTGCAAAATATACTCGAAAACAAGACTCATTAGTACTTCCAGCTCTCTTTCCCAAATCAATTCAGGCTCAAAGCAAGCTACTTGTTAGTTTGATCGGCGGCCCCCCCTCCCCCATAAAACTTATAAAACTTACACCACTCAGATTTTTACCCCCTAATCGCCGGGCCCCTAGTTTCCGACTTGGATGAGATTGCTTCTCACTGCCCTGATTCAATTAAGAGGGTACTTTGTTGGTCCCCATTTATAAGCATTTGTAACCCTCGATGGATTTTAATAGCTAAACATGTCTTCAATCAGCAAGGCCACACAAAAACGGATACGTTCAGACCCCCTGCTTTGTTAGACGCTCACCAATCTTGGACAAAAGTTACTTCAAAAAAATTCAATTTACCAATGCTTAAAAACCTTGAAAACTTTGTTAAATGTAGCTGTAAACCTTGAATTTTAAAGTTTCTAACACAAATGGGGGGGGGGGGCATCAATAAGCGAAAACTCAGCTCCTTGATTAAAAAATATTCTGCGTAATGCAAAAATTATATTCCAGTATTTTTTGTAGCATATTTTCAAAAATAATTCTTTGTGACTCACATGTTTCATTTCTGACTGTTCATTAAATACCTAATTCAGTATTTTAGAAGTTACTTTGTAATTGATTCCTTTATTAATATGTTAAGCACGAGAAAAAATATTACCCTACCTAGAGCCGTATATATAGGGGCCTTAACCCTACCTGTATTCTTTTTTGTTTTCTGCAGTACTAGTGATTGAAAAAGAAATTGTTGTTATAAGTATTTTTTAATATCTATTTTTAATCTTCAAAAGATGTGTCTTTCAAAGTTTTAACAAGTTCGTAAGACTGTCCAATCAACTATTAAAACGTCAGAGACTGGAAAGTGCAAAGGAAATGCTTTAAAGAATTTTAACTGTTCTAGAGTCTTTGAAAATCATTGAATACCTTTTTGAAACTCCTTTAAAAGTGCTTCAATCCTATTTCTTATCAAATAATTAAACTATGAATTAACTAAATTGCCAGAATGTTACTCTCTCGTTAATTATTTTTTAAATCTCTACACTATTTATTTTAAAGAAGTTTATGTGCTTTATGTTACTAAGTGCTGTGTCTGTCGGTGAGTTGGGGAACTGATCAAAAACTACTATGTAACTATATATAGTGAAAACCGATGTAAGCAAGTGATAGTGAGTTAATCTTTTCTCCTCCCTTGTCCTTCCTCTCTGTCGCTTAATGTTAATCGTTTGTTAAACTAAACATTTTTTTATGCTTTGATTAATCTTAATTTGCAAAAGAATGCAGAAAATTTATGAGATGTGTTT
>JAXGGA010012137.1:0-39787 GCA_038373865.1 Uloborus plumipes | reverse complement strand
CATCCAATTAAAATAGTTGACTATAATAGAAACAAAAAAACCCATGTTTGAACTTGCAGGGGTAGTATAATATATCAACAGTTTTGTATTTGCACACACAGTGACGTAACTTTAGTATTTTTCATTCTATTTGGGCCACATGTCTAATTGTGATTTTAATGTACAAGAATGAGAATTCTTCATCATTTGTCTCTATAAAAATTTATTAACGTTTATTTCTGATTAATTTTTTGCTGAGAGAAATGATGAAATAAATTTATTTCCTATCATGAACAATTAAAACAGGTTTTTTTTTTTTTTGTGGTAAAAATTAAGATTTATCTTCTTAAGAAAGATATCTCAAAAATGATAAAATTAGAATACACAAAGGATGAGCAATGCGAAATCTAGCTGCCATGGAAGCGATGAACGAAGATTTGACTCCTTTGAAGAGCAATGGAAGACAAAGCTCTTTACGAAAACGATTGCAAATTTGACTTCAAGAAGAGAAGTTAAAAAGTTTACCTTTTCTACCCTGCAAAAAATGAACCATTATTTTTCCAGTATAATACTGGCAGCCGAGGTTCCAATTTAAAACTGTAAAATGCACAGTAATAAACTGTAAAACTAACAATTTTACAGTTTCTTACTGTAAAGTTTAAATTTTACAGTTTATTGGCGTAAAGTTTAGCGGTATTGTACCGTAAAACAACAGTATAATAATGGCAAAAAAGGTTCCAGTTAAAAACTAAAATGCACGGTAACAAACTGTAAAATTAGCAATTTTGCAGTCTATTACTGTAAAATTAGCAATTTTACAGTTTAGTACTTTAAAAATAGAAATTTTACTGTTTATTATTGTAAAATTAGCAGTTGTTAGTTTATTACTATACTAGCTGTACCCGCACGGCTTTGCCCGTGGTATAAAATTAAAAGTTCATTTGTAAAATAATTGATATAGCAGAAAAAATGCTCTATTTTAGTTGTAATTCAACTATAATTCCTTCAAAGTATGATATAAAAATATGGTATGGACCCCACGCTACTTAATTTTACGTGTAAATTTCTTAGAAGATGCCTTAAGTGCTAAAATAGTGCTTGGAGTGAGCAAGATAACAGTTCAAACATTTATATCCCTAGTTTGCCACGAAACAATGCAAAAAAAATGTTTTACAATGATTAATCCCCTAAATATCGCCGATTTTAACATCATTCAGTGGATTTTTCGCAAAATATCGCCAATAGCGCCAAATTGAGTCCAAATAAAAAAAAGAAAACAATTTTTTTCGCCAACTTGGTGATATGTCGCCAAAATGGCGGCAAATACTTGGCGACCAAAAGCTTGGCGATATAACGCCAAGTGGTCGTGCCAATTCATATCACTTTTGTCTGCATTGAAATGAACACTGATTTACTCCACAAAAGGGGTAAAACACCCCCTTGGAACATTCGAATGCAACCCCAAGGGCAGATGCACAAAAATAAGCCAAAAGAGAAAATAAGAACAATTTTGTTGCTCACAGAAACTAACAGAAATCTTACCAAAGTTTAAAAGAAGAAGAAAGTTTTCTTTCCTAGCTTAAAAAACAAAACAATACATTTTCCGAAATGAAACACTTTAAAAAGAACGATGCAATATCGCAATTGATACGATATTTGGTTAATCTGTGCTTTAGGTACCCTTTTCTCGCTAGATGGGCGATAGGCGCGCCAAGCGTGGTAACCCTGGCTATTTTGCGTAGTTTCTCTCAAAGCTTTCACTTCCGCGAGACACGCAAAAACGCGCCAAGTAAGGTCCCAAAGCGTTTTCACCGGGAAAAAGACAGGGTTGCCAGAGAATTAAAACAAAAAATACTACGCCTCCTCTAAAAAAATATTACAAAATACTACTGTTTCCAAACGTTGCCAAAATCAATGTTGCTGAAATGCGAAATCTATTAAAATGAAAAAAAAAAAATCCGCCAAATCTTTTAATTAAGTCATTAGAATATTGGAAACAGGGTTGCCGGAAAAATACTACGCTCCTTATTTGGGCCGAAAAAATACAACCGTAGTATCAAAAATACTACGTCTGGCAACGCTGGAAAAAGAACGAAACAAAAATAAGTATGAACACGTAACCATGGTAACAACATGAAAAGTTGATTTCCGTTGATAAAATAATTCATTTCATCTCTCTTTTCAAACAAATTTTATCCTCGAGCTATTACATTTAGAATCGTTTGGCTTGCTTTACTGAAGGTAAGCCTTGAATTCCGGGATTCTTAAAACAATTGTTACAGCTCTCCTGATGATCGCAGAAACTTCGAAAAAATGTCATTTTGTGCAGAAAATTTCAAGCTTTCGAATGACATAAGACTTGAAAATGTGTATGAAATATTTCTTCCCTATTTTATCGAATTTCCGCTTAGAATTCGAATAGAAAAAGAACAAAATGGTATTTTCGAAAAATCGCTTCGAGGTGCAAAACTACATGCTACAAACTAATTTTGTACCAAGTGGCATGAAAATCGACCGAACGGTTTTGGCGCTACGCGCGTAACAGACAGACGGACAGAAGGACAGAAAGAGAGACAAACCTTCAGCTTTATTATTAGTAGAGAAATTAGTTGCATTAAACTGTAAAAACAACATTCATTTTTTACAGTGTAAGCGGCAACGAATAGGCTGTGATTTTCACAAAGGAAGTTGTTTACGAAAGAAGAAACAATTTTAACAATCTTCTCGGTCCGTCCATAAACTTGACTAACTGCACACCACAATACCGTAAAGTCGGGTTACTTGGACCCTAGGGGGTTACTTGAGCCCATTACAGTAAAATGATAAAATCTGAGTTTGGTACTTACTAGTTGAAGACTTGCACGTAGTTCCTCGTTTTTCCGCTAGGTAGAAGCACTCTGCAGCCTCTAACGCTAGTACCAAACAGATAGTTTATCATTTTACTGTGGGCTCAAGTAACCTCCTTGTGGGTCCAAGTAACCCGACTTTACGGTATGTTATAAGTTGTTTTCGACAAATGTTAGCAATATACTAGTTTAAAACAAGAACTTTTAATAAGTTCAAAAAACGTAGCTACTTTTATCTCTAAAGAGCCCTCTTCTTTTCCATAATCGTCTGTAAATTGATAACTCTTCAGAGAGACGAGAGACAATGTGACGAATAATCGTCTGTAAATTGATAACTCTTCAGAGAGACGAGAGACAATGTGACGAATAATCGTCTGTAAATTGATAACTCTTCAGAGAGACGAGAGACAATGTGACGAATAATCGTCTGTAAATTGATAACTCTTCAGAGAGACGAGAGACAATGTGACGACTTCTCATAGGGGTGATTAAAAAGTTGCTTTTCTTAGGGGCGATGAAGAGTCTGATTTTTACAGAGTAAGTTGCTTTTGAAGGCAGAAAAAAGTTGAACAATGTTAACTTCTCAACTTAGAATCTGAACTACCTTACACAACAGTCCATTATGATTTATTCCAAATACAGTGAACTCTCACTTATACACCGCTTCATTTATGCGTCTTTTTCACTTATGCGACGATTTTAAATGGTCCCAGCACATTTCATAGCAAAATAATGATAGTATCAATAGTTCATGCGTCGCTCTAAAGATAAATATTTCACTTATGCGCCGAATTTTCCGTAAAATGTAAACAAAAAATATTATTTTATTTAAAAAATAAGCACTTTTCTTTAATTTCCCGTTTAATCCTTCGCCTATTGCTCACGGAAGGCTTTTTCATTTCGCATGAACTAGAGTTCAGAACGGAACAATTACCAATTATGGATCGTTTTAAAAGGAGCAGTTTGTAATTAGGCATGCAACATTTTTTTTCTCTTTATCATTGTAGTTACGTTCCAGTAATAGCCAAGCCGTAGCAATATATCCCTTGTCTATAGAAACATTCTTATTCATTCTCTCATTAGAACCTATGTTGCGTTTTAGTCCTTTAAATAGGTCTGTCTCTTTCACTTATGCGCCTTTTTCTGTTGGTCCCTTGTAAAAAAGCTTGAAAAACGTAGTCTCTTTTATTTTCAAGCATCCCTCTTTATTAACCGACTTCAAAAAAGGAGGAGGTTTTCAATTCAAAGCGTATGTTTTTGTTTTGTTTGTTCGCACATAACATCTGATCTACTGAACCGACTTGGACGATTTTTTTTCATCGATAGGAGATGGTGTAACTTAGGTACCATGTACTCATATGACGATATTTGTTCACTAGAAAAGAAGTTATGATCGAAAAACTAAAATTTCATATTATTTAGAACAATATGTGCTATCGCAAATCCTTACTTCAATGAGCGACCCGATGGTCAAGTGGTTACACGTGTCAGGTTGAAGTTCCTGATGGAATGAGATTCGAGTCCAGGTCTGCAAGAATTTTTTGAACAGCTGCATGGTTTTTTAACTATATTTTAATTATTTCACTGCATTTACTCTAAAAAGAATGAAATAAAATATTTTTGAAAAAAAAAATAGAACCGATTTCAGTTGGAAATTGCTCTAAAAGGTAAAAAATATTTTTTTTTATTTGAACACCATCGAAACTACTTTCAAACATGAGTTTTGAAGTCGGCGCAAAAACAATGTATAGAATCATACGCAACTACAATTCAACTATAAATATAAATTTTAATGGATACATTTCATTGATTACCACACATTCGTGTAATGGTACAAATATTCTGCTTTTAATTTTCAGTAGTTTCTCTGAAAAATTTTGGCAAAATATGGTTAAATATCATTTTACCTATCGTTTTTGAGCCGACTTCAAAACTTTTGTTTAAAAGTATTTTCGATGGTGTTCAAAGAAAAAAATTATTTTTTACTTTTTAGAGCAATTTCCAACTGAAGTCGGTTCAATTTTTTTTTTTTCGAAAAATATTTTATTTTCGTACTTATTTACAAAAGTGATAACTTTTAATGGAAATGAGGGAAAATGTAAGTTCTCAAAAGGATGACAAAAATAAGCTTCTCTTTGGGACGATGAATAGGCTGTGATTTTTACAGAGTAAGGTGCCTGAGAAAGGAGAAAAAAAATTGAACGATGTTCTCATTCCAAACACGAACTTGACTAACCTTGCACTACAGCACTTTATGATTTTTTCCAGACAGTTTTTACCGTAATAAATGTAAAAACAAACCTTGTAAAAAAATTAAAAAAGAAGTAGCATCTTGTATTTTTAAACATTCCTCTCTGTATCCGTAATTGTTCGTAAAACTGATAACTTATATAGAAATGAAGACTTCTCAAGGGAGTGATAAAAAATTAGCTTCTCTTAGGGACGATGAAGAGGCTGTGATTTTTAGTGAAAATTGCCCGAGAAAGCAGACAAAATTCCAACAATGTTCACTTCCCAACTTAGAACCTGAACATTTTTATAATACAGTCCATTATGATTTATTCCAGAGTTTTTACCATTATACGAGTTGTAAACAAGACCTTGTAAAAAAAACTTACAAAACATAGCCTCTTTTGTTTTTAAACATCCATCTTTGCTTCTATAATTGTACGTAAAACTGATAACTTATACAAACGAGAAAAAAATGTAACTTCTCAACCGGGCGATAAAAAATTAACTTCTCTTAGTGATGATGAAAAGGCTATGATTTTTATAGAGTAAGCCTTTCCATCTACGAACTTGAGTAACCTTACACTACAGCACTTGATGATTTATTAAAAGCAGTTTTTACTACAATACAATACGTAAAGAAGCCTTGAAAAAAACTTAAAAAACGTAGCCTCTTTTATACATCCGTCTTTGTTACCGTACCTGTTCGTAAAAGTGATATCTTCTTATAAAAATGAGGGGAAATATAACTTCTCAAAGAGGTAATAAAAAATTAGCTTCTCTTAAGAACGATGAAGAGGCTGTGATTTTTACAGAGTAAGTTGACTGAAAAGCAGAAAAAATTCAAACAATGTTCCCTTCCCAACTTAGAACCTGAACAACCTTACACCACAGCCCATTATGATTTATCCCAGACAGTTGTTACCATTATACGAGCTGTAAACAAGACCTTGTAAAAAACTTGCAAAACATAGCCTCTTTTATCTCTAAACATCCCTCTTCTCTTCCGTGCTCCATTATAAAGAGCCAAGATCTTTAACACAAAAGGATACTTTGGCATGGTACAATCTTCCGTTTTATATTTAGAGTTTCGGGATTCCGTAAGCTGGTGACTTGAATCCTTTACGCAGCGGGGCTTATAGAAGGAGGGGGGGGGGCTGATAAATATAAAGATCAAAAATATGTCTCTGTAGGAGGGGGGAGAAATTAATAGCGGATATTATCACAGCCGAGCAAATCCAAAAAAGTCTCCCCTACACACGTATAATCGCAGGGAGCGGAATAAAATATAATACCTTCTTGGCAGGGATTGTCCTCTGGAGCTAATGCAAGCTAATACCGCCAACCCGCAGAAATGAATTCCGGGGATAAATGGGACGAGTCAGCTGCATTCAATTCATAAAGCATGACTTCCTGTCATATCTCGGGAATTGAAGGAGATGGGAGAATAAAGAGCTACATTGTTCCTCGTAAAGAGTCGCAATTGTTTACCATTCATTTTTCAGATATTTTCAATTCGGGGCATCTGCAAGCTTCAAACTTTTTGAAAATATTTCATTTTACATTCATGATATACTTATTCTCTTATTGCTATGTTATTTTTACGCATTTAAGTTCTTGAAACATTAATGTGATTTTTCGTTTTTTGAGTCTTATTTTTTAAAGATTTTTTTTTTAACTTCTATTTTAATAAAAGCTTCTTTATTTTTAAGCATTTCCGCAAAACTATCTAATGATTTATTTTCGTGTAAGTTATCATGTGTTTTTATGTAATCACTTTTAATGTTTTTATTTTGATTGATTTGCCATAGTTTTTAACCATTTTTTTCCAACAAACTAATTATTATTTTTTCATAATTATTTTCTGTCAGTTTATTAGCTGCTTCCATTTATTGAATTTTCTTGTTTAATATTTTTATTTAAATTTTCAAATTCATATCAGTATCTATTTCTTTGTGGAATTTAATTCATAAAGCATAACTTCCTGTGAAGGAGATGGGAGAATAAAGAGCTGCATTGTTCCTCCTAAAGAGTCGCAATTGTTTATCATTCATTTTTCAGATATTTTCAATTCGGGGCATCTGCAAGCTTGAAACTTTTTGAAAATATTTCATTTCTGCATTCATCTTATACTTATTGCTATGTTATTTTTACGCTTTAAGTTCTTGAAACTTTAATGTGATTTTTCATTTTTTGGATCCTTAAGTTTTTAAAGATTTTTGGTTTTACTTTTCTGTTTTGAATAAAGCTTCTTTATTTTGAAGCATTTCCTCAAAAATACCTGATGGCTTCATAGCTCATTTTCTCGTAATTATGTATTTATCACTTTAGTGTTTTGATTTTGTTTATTTGACATAGTTTACCACAATCTTTTTCTACCACAGCTGACTAATTATGTCTTTTTTATGGGTTTTTTTGGTCAATTTATTTGTTGCTTTCATTTTTTAATTTCGCTTATTTATAGTTTTACTTATGGCTACTCAATCCTTTGTGTACAATTTATAAAGCATGACATTCTGTCAAGGCTTTGGAATTGAAGTAGATGGGAAAATACACAGCTACATTGTTCCTTATAGAGCCTCAATTGTTTAATATTCATTTTTCAACATTTTAATATCAGACCATATGTTAGTATAAAACTTTATTTATTTTTTTATTGTTTCGTTTTCACAGCATCTTGTACTGATGGTGTTGTTATTTTTGCTCATTATTCAACCATTTAGTAATAATAAGCTTATATTTTTATTATTACATTAAAAATTATTTTTCTAAGTACCATTAAAAAGTTTAGTGAAAAATCGGATCTTTGTCAGTAATATTCAGCCAAGTTCACCTACACATCAGAACAAAGTCGAATCAAATAATACTTAAATCAGCTTTAAAAAAAAACAAGTAAGATATCCATTTTTTTAAATAGCGGTAATCAAAATAGAGAGTTGATTTAGAATCATTTGGCGTCCACTATTGCAACGCTCATGTTAGTGATAACTTAGAGAAGCAATCACCAATACATGATGCTGATAACTGATAAAAGCTGAAAACTGAGTCAAGTAAGAGTAAACCTTGGTGTTTTTTTTTTTCAAGTGCTTTCCTTTCAAAAGAGAAGTAATATTTCTGTTTTCTTGTTCAAGATTTTCAGTACTAGAAAGTGTATTCCGTGAACGCAGGCTGCTTTGGCCTAATGTCCCCTTTTGGCACAAACTTATTAAAAGATATAACGCTCTCTCTCTACTAGCCTTCAGATAGCAGTTTTTAAACTAATTTTAATAGTACTGCGTACTTGAGGCTATTTTTAAGCAGATACTGCAGAAATTAATTTAAAAACTGCCATCTGAGGTTGTCAGAGAGCGCTGCATACCTTATGAAAAGTTTGCTCTACAGCAGGGCCCTAATGCCAGAGTACTGTGTTTAATTCTTTAGATTTATCTTAAAATATTTTTCGTGTGATACTTCTAATAGCACTTAAGGACGTTTATAATTTGTTTCAGTAGGAATTATATTTTAACTAGCACCAGTCAATACTTATTCTTCTTCTAAGCTGAAACGCTGGCAGCGTTCAAAAACTTTACCTTTTTTAAAAAGCGTAATCAAATTTTTTTACGGCCCTAAAAATATCTTAAATGAAAAGCTAATTTAAAATCTGAGTCTTGTTCTATTTCTGGTACAAAAGTCATTGTCAATATTTTGTTGCAAACAAACAGAAAAATGAAAGTAAAAGTTATTTAAAGCTCTGATGCTTCAAAAAATAAGAGTCATCTTGATATGATGCCTCCAACAGTTGTTTGGAGTATATATTTCCAGCAAAAACATTAGCCTGACTGATTCAGGCGAAAGACAAATGATATTAGAATTTTTCACCCTCCTGTCTTCCCCTCGCAGCGCTTGAAAGCGGCAGACAGACTGACTAATTAACCTTCCTTGCATAGCATTCCTGTTACGAGCCAAATTTTGTTAGATCGTGCATTCCAATTCCAGTCGACACAAATCAATATTTATCACACGTTGGCGAGGAAAACTAAGAAAAAAACCGTTAAGTGACATTATGCCAAAATGATTTTTAAATAAACTGCGCCGCCAAAACAAGGATGCAATTGGAGTTGTGAAAATAAAAAAAAGGAACTTCACAATTGGAGGACCACCAAATATTCTATTTACGACATCATCCATTTTTAAAAGTTGCAGTTTTTTTTTTAATGCCATGCTGTTTCATTTGTGCATCTCATATCTATAAATACATATTCTTCCTTTTTTAAACTATTTTTAAATCTGGCAGGTGAGTGTATAAATGTGCATAACGGCTTTGGAGTTCATTTAAGCATTTTTTCTTTTAACATCTAGATGCTATATTTTGCTTCCACTACAAAGCACTTTGTATACGCAAGTGGTAAACGGCACATGTGATAGATTCGTTTTATGTTGTTCCCCCATCCGTCAGTGTTGTTTTTTATTTTTCTTTTGATATCTCCAAATAAAAATACCGTTTCCAATTGCCTTGTGTACTTCAGCAAAATGAAATTATTTCCCTTGCTGGCTCGTGTTCACTTAGGACTGTTGGTGTTGCCAGGTTTCTACGAGATCTTTGATGGATAGAAATATCTGCCAAGTTGATGATCCTTGAAAAGTATTAAGTTAAGTTATCCAAGACAATGCATGTGTTCCTCCAAAATTTAACCTATCTCAACTATTTAATTATTTCTTATTCGTGTTCATTTGGAGCTGTTGGTGATGCCAGGTTTCTATAAGATTGTTGATAGATAGCAATATCTGCCAAGTTGATAATCTTTGAAAAGTATTAAGTTAGTTGAGTTATCCGAGACTTTGCATGTGTTCCTTCAAAATTTAACCTATCTCAACAATTTAATTCATTTTTATCTGTGTTCATTCAGAACTTTTGGTGATGCCAGGTTTCTATAAGATTGTTGATGGGTGGCAATATCTGTCAAGTTGAAATCCTTGAAAAGTATTAAGTTGAGTTATCCGAGACAATGCATGTGTTCCTCCAAAATGTGACTAATCTCAACCATTTAATTCTTTCTTATTCGTGTTCATTTGGAACTGTTGGTGATGCCAGGTTATTATAGGATTGATGTATATAGCAATATCTGCTAAGTTTGATGATCCTTGAAAAGTATTAAGTTAGCGGAGTTATCCGAGACAATGCATGTGTTCCGCCAAAACTTGACTAAACTTAACTATTTAATTCTTTCTTATTCGGGTTCATTTAGTACCGTTGGTGATAACAGGTCTCTACAAGATCGTTGATGAATTGAAATATCTGCTAAGTCGGTTGATGAAAAGTATTAGATTAGTTGTGTTATTCGAGACAACGCATTTGTTTCTTCAAAACTTGCCTAATCCTGACTATTCTCTCTGATTCAGAAGAGTAGGAACTAAATTGCTTGAAGCAATTATTCGGTATAATTTAACACGAAAACAAGAGTGGTAATACAGAAATAATAGCTTTATTGAATTCGACACATTCATGTCATTTTTAAAGCTTCATTTATTTGATATATATATTGTAAGTTACTATTAAAATTCAAGTATTTGAAAATCTACAGATGATAAAAGTAAACGAGTATTTTTAAAAGGTTTTTTCGATTTCTTCTTTGGATGTACTCAATTGTTTCAAAGCTACAAAAGCAGGACTGAAGCAAGATGAATTTTTTATGTGAGAAAATATATTTCCGTCTTGATTTTTCTTATTTGCAAACATTTCTATTGTTTGTAAAGTAACATATAGTTGCAATTCAGAAAAAAACAAACTGCTGTATTTCATAATACCAGAAATAAAATCCCAGTAAAACTCATTGTTTTGTTTCCTGAGAAAACACCAGATACTCGTAATAAAGTTTTGAGTTATGTCATAGTATTAGATACAGATTGAATCGTATTATAGTAGTAGACTTAGAAAGAGTATAGTAATTTTGTAATCACTACAACTATGTTGCATTAAAATTATTTAAATTGTTAGCAATATTGCGAGGAGTTTTTAATAACAGATTACGGTAACAATTACAGTCTCTTTAATTTTCAATTGGTTTTGCTGAAGATAGCATTTTTATTAATAAAAAATAAATAAATAATACTTTCTATTCACGATTACTCTAAAAGATTTAGATAGCAATTACCATTGAAGTTTTTTGAATTCCTTGTCATTTTAGTCACTTGTAAAATTATTTTGATCCTACTAACGATTTTTTCAAAAATTTAACAGTTTTCAAAAATTCACTTTTCAAGATATTAAACAATCTTATAGATGCCAGGCTCTCGATTCCAAAGCGTACTGATTGCTTTAAAAGTCATAATTCGCAATACAATTTGGGTGCTCCAAATAAAGCCATTTAAATAAGAAATTTGTAACAATGCTTTTGCGTTTATCAAATGTGGTTTAATATGTTTTTATATTTACAAAAAAAAATTTTTTTCTCTTTTGCTGCTATATTTTGGAGTTCTTTTTTCAAAGAACTTGCGTGAGAATATCCTCCTCAGAGTTATTGGCTTTATTGGGGACCCAGTTCCTATAACAGTCAAATGGCCTTTCTTTGTTAAAACTAACGTAATTGAAACTTGAAATTTTCACATTGGCGTATTTGGAGCACTTACCGTATATTTGAGGGATCTACTATTACACAAAGTTTTCTTGAATCATTTTTATTATTTTTATTAATTGTTATCCTTCTAACTTTAGTGTTAGATTTTTTCTTAAAGCGACTCATATAGCATCCCAAAACTAAACAGACGCCAAACAGACAAAAATAGTTTTGTTTTCCATTTTAGTTCTTGTCAGTTAAAGCATTAATTCAAATCTTTGCCAATTTTAAAATCTACTATTTTTAAAGCTCAGAGACACATCAATCATTTTCATTATTATATGGAACCTACTGAAAATACACTCATCTAATTGACTTTATTCTTCTTGAGAAAGTTATGAACCAAAATTTAACACTTCAAGTAAGACTGACATCATTAATCTTATGGATCTCAAGTTCTCGCTGGCAAATTTCTACTGATTTTTTTTATGGCAGTCTATATTTAATAAAAACACCATCATTACACAATGTCTGCCTGAATCATTTTTATTTTTATTATTCCTTTTACAGTTTGCGACTTGTGTAAATAGATTTACCTGGTGTGATTCACATGGTATGTGACTCATGTAGTGTATCAAAACTAAACATACACCACACAGACGAAAATACTTTTATTTTCTCTTTTAAGCGAAATAGTTCACGGCTGAAATATAATCTTTGCCAACTTTAAAATTCGTCTTTCCTTTTTTTTTCTTTTGAATTCGACGACGCGTCAAGTCATTTTCATAATTATCTGGAACCTGCTAACGATACTCATCCAATTGACGTCAATTTTTTGTTGACGTCTGAAGAAAATTATCAACCAAGCATTTAGCACAACAACTGAGACTGACATCAGTAATCTCGTGGATGCCATGTTCTCTCTGACAAATTCTTACTGATATTTTTTTCCATATAAGACAATCTATATTTAAGGGAGTAACTATAATTGCACAATGTTGCCTGAATCATTTTTATTTTTATTAATTATTTTAAAGATAACGACTTCTACAATAAATTTACCTGATGTGCCTTAAATACTATGTGACTCATAAGGTATCTCAAAATTAACATAACGCCAAATATACAAAAATACTTTTGTTTTTTATTTTCATACATAACAGCTCACGTCTGAAACATAATCTTTGCGCATTTTAAAATCCTCTTATTTTTTAAATTCGACAACGCGTCAATCATT
Organism: Uloborus plumipes; assembly: GCA_038373865.1. NCBI lineage: Eukaryota > Metazoa > Arthropoda > Arachnida > Araneae > Uloboridae > Uloborus > Uloborus plumipes. The sequence continues at coordinate 26,963 of JAXGGA010012137.1, read as the reverse complement.
TTTAGAATTATCTGCTAACGATTCACTCATCTCATTTACGTTATTCTTATCTCGAGAAAGTTATCAACCAAAAATTTAACACAACAACTAAGACTGACATCAGTAATCCCATGGATGCCAAGTTCTCGCTGTCAAATGCCAAGTCTCCGCAATAGAGGCTGTAGATAGAGCAGGATTACTTTGATCGTCTAAATAAAACAATGCTAATATTAGTAGTTGCAACGCAATACAAATGACCCGCAGTACATTTCGCTCAATGAATGAGTTAAAAAAGAGACAACTGGAAGTTCTTGTTGCGGTGTTCTTTATTGTCTACTGACATAAAGATGATACTTTCAACTTGTTGAGGGCTGCTGCCTTTAGGGAGTCTTGCCAGAAAAGGGAGTTGGTTGGTTACCTACACTAATGATTGCATTGTCTCGAGCAATTGATTTCTAACGAAACAGTTGATATGCATGATGTATGCTTCGTCTTCTAAAGAGTTACATATTGGTGAATTGGAAGAGAGGTATCTTTTAGAAAGCAATTTATTAGTTTGAGTAGTTAGTGGAGATATATATGGTAGTTGGATCTTTTCAGAAGGAAACGAGCTGTGATGGGGTCAAAAACTTTTTTCTCATCGAAATCTCAGATTTCGCATGACTTTTTGGAGTACTTGAGGAAGAGCTTTAGTGGTGTACTACTTTTCTTTATTTTTCTTTTCTTTCTTTCTTTTTTTTTTGAATTTGTGAAGTGACGAATTGTAATTTGTAGACAAAATAAATCGAATAATTATAAAATTGATCATGGAAAAGTATTTTCTTGGAGGTAAAATAAAATTATATAGCAAATAATCGAATGGAGAATTAAAAAATATGTATACGCGTAAAGGAAGAAGGCCAAAAAAAGTTATTTACGTCGTTTTTCATACAAATAGATTTTGCTAATCAACGTACTTGATGTCGGAGGCAATATTGACATATCTGATACTGACAGCTCTTGGAAGATTGCATTATTATGAAACATTAATTAAAATGGAACGAAACATAAAATCAGATTAAATAGATAATAAATATATTCTTTCATTTATGTATAAGAAATTTAATAAGTGTTTAGAATCTGATAAGAATTATTTTTTTATTTTAGTTAGTATTTGTTGCAATTAAGCTTGCTTCTAGTGCAATCGAAGAAACTTAATATGTTTGGGAGTTTGTTTCTGAAATGCATATCGTATCACATTAATGAATTCAATAATGATAATGAAGACAAGTAATTAGCTACTTTGGCAGCTTATTTATTCCCAACTATTATGCTCTATATTCTATGACATTAATAATTTTTACCGTGAGAATAAAGACTTATTATCAGGGTTGACCAAAGTGGGCTCAGCCCGAAGAGACCCACCTGGATTTTTTCGGGCGTGCTTACTGGAAAAAACCCACTATGTCGGTAAAGTGGGTTTTTTCAAAATTTAATTTTCATATTGAAAATATTTATTTCTGAAACAAACTAAATACTAAGAATATTTTGATTCATACTAAGCCTAAAAATTGGTATTGATCATTTTAGTAATAATATTTAGTTTGTTATAAATTTAGTCTTAGTCAGTGCCTGGTCCAGAAATTACCATCATCCTTTCCTGACAGTTTATTAGGTATTAAAAATAAAACTGCACGTGAATTTCACTTTTTTGTTTTTAAATACTTAAAAGATAAAAAAAGTAATAATTATTTCAATTTATAAATTAAATTCAGTACTAATTTAAGATACAACATCAACTTGAAAAATTCAATATTATGATGCATTTTCCAAATTTGGGGAAGAAAATTTTTAGGAGGTTACAGTGCCTTCTCTTCAGAGCTCCCCTGACTCTATGAAATGTTGAACTAGGTGTACAATGTTCGAATAAAGAATGAATTTAAAATGATTCTTGAAAAAACCCCAAAAAAAACTGATTTTTTGATCAAAAACCCAGGCGGGCTGACCTTTTTTAAAAGAAAACTATATTTTTCCAAACCCTGCTTATTATCTGTAGAGACCACAGAAGCTTATTTAGAACGTTTAAGAGTTCTGTCAACTTAAAATTTCAAGTAATGTCCGCCATCTATAGTGATACCTTTTTTCCGCTCCAACCTTCTTCAAGTTTAAAAGCAGTTTTTTTTTCTGTCATCGACCTGATGTTTTCTAGCATGGAGTTTTGAAGTGAGCTATTGTACTAAGCATTTTGAGTTTTGTCCTAGCAACGTTAATTAAGCACAAACTGATTTGTTTTGAAAGCGCTGTTTTTTGATCCCTCTAAAGAAGCTTTAGATTTCTTTTTTCAGTTTCTTATAACAACAAGCTTAAAGTATTTGCACGATTTATTTGCTTATTTTCCGTTCTAGTTGATTTTTACCACACGTAATTTTGTTTGTTTTTCCGAAATATTTTTAAAGAGAAAATTAATTCTGAATGAACACGCATGAAAAGATTTATCCCGCATTGAGCTATCCAAAACCCAGAAAAAAATTCCTTTTTTTATTATTTGCCAGAGCATTTGCAATAAATAAGGGCTTCCGCTAATTTTCCAGCTAAAACGATTATCACACAAGCTACAAAAGAATTCTGGAGCAAAAAGGGAAAAAAAATGTTTTTTCTCTTTTTTTCCCCGCCAAGATTCTAAAGCAAACCTTCATCTACAAAAACTTAGGGGCATCATCATTCGAATGTGGGCGCAAAGAAGTACACAAACCTTTAAAAAAGAAATTTCACGGAAATTCAAATAAAACAGTCCGAACTGAACTGAAGTACTAGAAAGGGGAGATGAAGTGCTATAGGGCGTGGGGAAGAGAGGGAGGTGGACTGTCATGCTTTGGTGATAGTGTAAAAGATTTTTTTCCCTATTAAGGAAAAAACAGTCGTTTAGAAGACGAGTTTTTCTTTGTGTTTACTTTGGAAAGATCTTTTAATTAACGAATTTGGCGAGCCGCAAGGTAAAGATGCTGGTGGTGTGTTTTTATATGTTTTATAACAAGGCGGTTAATCTGCTGTTAATTTAAGAAACATTTCCTGGTGTTTTTAGTATGGTTTGAGTGTCTTTACTGAAAGCTACTTTTTGTCATTTTCTTCTAATTCTGTCTTGAAAACGCAATTTTTCTTTTACTCAAATTTTTATTGAATAGTGTGTTAAAAACTCTTGATTTAGTAAACTTTAGTTTTTAGGAAGAACATGTATAATTTCATGAAAAATATGAACAGACTTAAAACTTTCAAATTTGAAAAGCTTGATAACACTGGTCGACAGTGGTTCACTAACAACAACCAAATTATTATTTTTATTACGTATTCATATAGTTATTTAAATACCTGCAAGTAAAAAAATCCCACCACGTCTCAATTTTGCGTAATAAAAAAAAATAATTTTTTACTTTTTTTATGATTTTTGCACCAAATGCCTATTTTTGGAGGGAAAAGGAGCAAAATATTAACTCCTAAATTTTTTTGGAGGTGAAGGGAGACTCAAAGTCTAAAATCATCTTTTCTAGTAGTACTACAATTATTTTTTAGTATAAAAACCTTTATGGAAGTCCAGTTTTCTACAGCTTTTTTAGTCAGTAGTACAATTTTTTTTAGTTTAAAAGCCTTTATGGATGTCCAGCTTTCTACAGCTTTTCTAGCAGTACTACAATTAATGTTTTAGTTTAAAATCCTTTATGAGAGTCCAATTTTCCAAAGCTTTTCTAATAGTGCTATATATTTTTTTAATTTAAAAACCTTTATGGAAGTCCTATTTTCTGCAGCTTTTCAAGTACTACTACAATTATTTTTTATTTAAAATCCTTTACAAAAGTCCAATTTTCTACAGTTTTTCCAGTATAGTGCTATAATTATATTTTAGTTTAAAAATATTTATGGAAGTCCACTCTTCTACAGCTTTTCTAGTAGTGCTGCAGTTATTTCTTTTTTTGTAAGAACCTTCATGGAAGTTCAATTTACTAGAAATTTTCAAGTAGTATCCCAGTTATTTATTTATTTTTTTCTTTTTACAGTTAACTTTTGACTTTTCATGCACTGCGGAAGAGCTGTCTTTTACCTCTAAGACCGTGTATATTTAAAGTTTTACTGAAAACTTTAAAAAAAGATTTTCATTCTTTCGCTTCTTACTGCCTCATTTGTTACCAAAAAAATCGGGCACGGTTTAAATTTCCAAAAAGATTTCGCTGTTTCTTTTTTCTTACAATAAAAATATCTAACTTTCAAAAAATGCTTACAAACACCGATCAAAACGTTCAGTTGGCACCTAAAACCGGAATCACGAAAAAAAAGCCCCTCATTCAAAATAAACAATTGTTATGAAGTTCCTTTGTGTCAAGAAAAATTACCACGCTAACTCTGATTTTCCTAAATAAAAACTCGCCGTTAACTCTTTTCTAATAACATTCATTTTCGTCGGATTTGTTTATCTCTACAAGAAAACGAGCGTTTCCTTCCCTTTCATCCCGCGGAAACATGTTGCTGAAGAAAAAACTACATTTCCTAAAACAATTTCAAAAAGGCAAGAGGAAATTTATTAAAATGCATTCTTTACATTGTTAACCCCAACCTCAATCCTCGGATGTTACTACTTCAGAGCACAAGATAGAATGCTCTCTTCGCACTACTTTTTGTCTTCTTTTTGTTTGTAAATTGTTCTGGCATTTTTGGATTTTTTTTCATGTTCTTCGCTTTTCATTACTTTCTTGTTTGTTCTTTTTCCAGTTTTTTTGCCGAAAAAAAGAGTTAACAAAAAGTTCATCGTTCAGTTGAAAGTTTTTTTGACTTGTTTTCTGTCTGTCTTTTATCGATTATTTGTAATGTCATCATTGTTGCTTTTTTCTGCATTAGATTGTTTTCAACTTTAATAGCTTAGTTTCTTGCATCCCCTCTTTAATTTTCCTGTAAACTTTTATGTATCAAAACACATATGCTTATGCTTTTATTTTCTGAATCTTAATTTTACATTAATGTTTATGTCTATACGGAATCATATATCCACTCACATTTGCTTTTCTATTATGTTATAATTACTATTACTATCATCGTTGTTATTATTATTATTTTATATATTATTATTATCTTATTATTGTTATTATTATTACTAACACTATTTAAAGTTAGTAACCCAATCTCAATGCCCCGATTTTACTACTTCAGAGAACAAGATAGAACGCTCTCCTCGCACTACTTTTAGTCTTCTTTTTGTTTGTAAATTGTTCTGGCATTTTTGGATTTTTTTTTTTTTTTATGTTCTTCGCTTTTCATTACTTTCTTGTTTGTTCTTTTTCCAGTTTTTTTGCCGAAAAAAAGAGTTAACAAAAAGTTCATCTTTCAGTTAAAAGTTTTTTTGACTTGTTTTCTGTCTGTCTTTTATCGATTATTTGTAATGTCATCATTGCTGCTTTTTTTCTGCATTGTGTTGTTTTCGACTTAAATAGCTTAGTTTCTTGCATTCCCTCTTTAATTTTCCTGTAAACTTTCATGTATTGAAACACAAATCTTTAAACAGTTTAAATGCGAATATTTTTCAAAGGTTGCTTATGCTTTTATTTTCTGAATCTTAATTTTACATTAATGTATAGATTTGTACGGTATCATATATCCAAACACATTTGCTTTTCTGTTGTAATTTTATTATTATTATTATCTTTATTATTATTATTATTATTGGTATTACTATTATCAATAGTAAAACAATTGTGTCCATCATTATTACTACTATTATTATTACTCTTATTAGTATTACTATTTTACGATTATTCTTCTTATTGTTGTTATTAATACTGCTACTATTATCCAAACTTAGTAAACCCAACCTCAATCCTCAGATGTTTCTACTTCAGAGCACATGATAGAATGCTCTTTTCTCACTACTTCTTGTTTGTAAATTGTTCTTGTTTTTTTTTTTTTTTTTTCTTTTTTGGATTTTTTAAATTATTTTCTCCTCTTTTCATTACTTTCTTGTTTATTTTTTTTTTCAATTTTTTTCCGAAAAAAAGAGTTAACAAAAAGTTCATCGTTCAGCTAGCTTTGTGAAAGTTTTTTTTTTTTTTGACTTCTTTTCTGTCTGCCTGTTATCGGTTATTTGTAATGTCATCATTGTTGCTTTATTCGGCATTGGATTGTTTTCAAGTTTAATAGCTTAGTTTTTTGCATTCCCTCTTTAATTTTTCTGTGAAATTTCATGCATTGAAATACAATTCTTTGATCTCTACGGTATCATATACCCAAATTCATTTACTTTTTTGTTATATTATTATAAGTATTACTATCACTATCTTTATTATTATTGTTACTGTATTAGCAACAATCTTATTATTATTATTACTCTATTAGCAACAATCTTATTATTATTATTACTCTATTAGCAACAATCTTATTATTATTATTACTCTATTAGCAACAATCTTATTATTATTATTACTGTATTAGCAACAATCTTATTATTATTATTACTCTATTAGCAACAATCTTATTATTATTATTACTGTATTAGCAAAAATCTTATTATTACTATAACTATTGCTATTTTATTATTATTATTATCTTTATTATTATCATTCTTATTACTATTATTACTATTACTGCTAATCTAAGTAAGTAACTTAATCTCAATCCTCGGGCAAAATAGAATGCTCTCTTCGCTCTACTTTTCGTCTTTTTTTTATTGTAAATTGTTGTAACATTTTTAGATTTTTTTTATGTTCTTTACTTTTCATAATTTTCTTGTTTTTTTTTCCAGTCCGGTAAAGAGTTAACTGCATTTCATCTTAATCCATTAATGATGTTTCACCAATTATAATAACTTCTTGATTAAATGGTTGTTCTTCTCCATACCACGTGTGTAAAAGATTGATTCCTATCTGCTTTTAGTTAGCACAATCATCAACGTATTGAAAGGAAATTAGCTTATAAGCCTAGCAAAATTACATGCTATTCCACTTTCTTCGTTCGTTTAACATTCGTTGCACACAGCTATCGTTGTGTGAATATTCATACCACGGAATTAAACACACGCGCACGCATTTTGTTAACAGCTTAATTGTTATAGTGAAGGGGAGAGAGACATAAATGAAGCTATAACCAACTAATTTGTGACTTGCACGTGCGTGAAAAGCTGTAAAAATATGTGATGTGAGAGGTATTTGAGGAGAAGTATTAGATAAATATCAGCATGTATTATATTCGCGTTGTTGTTCGAATTGTTAGAGCTTAACTGTTAGAACTTTTATTCGCAATGGAAGACCTTTGTTCATGAAAAGCAGGGGTCCCCTCCCCCCAAGCTCAATGGCTCAAATCCCCCCCCCTCCCCCAATTTTTCTTAACCCTCTTGTACTTTAATTTTTATTTTTACTCCTCTTTATTTATTTTTTCAATATAATTTATTTAATTTTTAAAATTATAGCTATTATTTTTATACATTATTAATTTTTTAAAAGTTCGAATTATGCCCAGAATTGAATCGCTTTTTTTCCCTTCCAGACATTCCAAGCACACACACATGCACAAAAATAAATAAAGAAATATATTTAAGAAATATAAGAATATTTAATTAAAAAGTAATTAAGATAATTTTATTAAAAAATGTAAATAATTTGAATTAAAAAAATAAATTAATAAATAATTTGAATAAATAAATAAATTAGTTTTAAAAATCCCCCCCCCCCAAAAAGTTTTGATGGCGCCATAATCCCCCCTGTGGGCATCCCTGAAGGAGAGGACAGCTACTCTTTTTCGTCGGTATTGTGTTTTACAGTGCCGAAGCCATTTTAAAAATGAAGCATTTTTATCAATACATTTCCACTTTATTGACTGAATTTCAATTTTTTAAATTGTAAATCTACATCAAAATTACTTTCTTTTTATTTACTTATGTATGTTTTTCATAAAGTTATTTTATTTATGTATTTAAATGCTCATAATCATCATAACTGATAAGACAGCTTATTGTAAACCAGAGCCTCCTTGCCGAAGTTTTCCACTATGACTTTTAACTAGTGATTTTTTAAGTTAAAGCAAATAATCATTTGTACAAACAATTGCCCTGTAATTCGAAATTATTGTTTTAAAAAGCAAAAAAAAAAGAACTGCAACTCTAAAGCATATTTATTTGATATTTTAACCTAAATTTTGAATTCATCACCCTCAGCTACAAAGACGATATTTTCAGGATTGACACAGCCCGCAGGCACTTATTCTTTGTTTAGTATCCAAATCAGAGTCTTGTTACGATAAAAGAAGGACTGCCCTGCACTCGTTCCCTCTAAAATTCGACTTCAGTGCACGATTATCTTTTGACATAAAAAACATGATTGACTTTTTTTTTCTCTTTATGCTCGTTCAAGAAAGTAAAGATCCCTACTAGCTGTTTAGATTTTTTTTCCCTTTAGAAAGAGAAAGTTTTAAACATAGCATAGGGGCAAAGTTCTCAAAAAGGACATGGCATAGTTGAGTTTTATAAGTATTGAAAACACACGAAACATGTTGAGAACTACTATTTTAAAATAAATTTTCAATGCTTGAAAACTGAAGAAATGAGATCTATTGGAGCAAACTGAGGAGATAAAAACAAAAACTAAGCAGTATTTTGAGAAAGGTAGCAAGAACATAACATGGATATGTTTCTTTATCGATTAACTTTTTAGATATAAAATTCATGTCTTGTTATAAACTAAAGTTCAACTTTAAGTATGAATTGCAAAGAAAAAAAAAAACTCAAATTTTAAGATCTATAATGACTTCCTTTGTCAATACAGAAGTTGGTGAGCTTCAGGATATAGCTCATCCTTTTGGTTCTATGAATATTATTTTTATTCGGAAGCTCACAGCCCTGTGCAAGGAAAAAATATTTGTGGTTGTGACCTTTCGGATGTAGTTAATCCTTTTGGCTACACTTAGATAGTCCACATCCCGATGCTCACTTTATTTGTTCATAAAGTATTACTGAGCTTCGGGGAGATATTTTTTTTTGCTCATGAAACTGTTAACATTCCGACAATCACATCTTTATTTGTTAAATAAGTGGTTCTGAGCTTTAAGATGTATCTACTCCTTTGGCTATACTGGAATTTGTCCACATTCCGATGCTTATAACTTTAGTTGTTGATCAAGCGGTGCTGCGCTTCAGGATGTAGCTAATCCTTTGGACTCTTAAACGAACTTCATACAAGTTGATTAGGGCTCAATTTTGCTGGAAACTCCAGCTCCTCTGCTTTTTTTTTGGTGCTGCATTGCTTCATGAATATTGGGCTCCGGTTGGAGCCATCTAGTACATCACTTCCGACACTGATGAAATAGTCATTTTCTCTTCGCATAATAGTACCCTTTCGTTCCTCACAGAAATGTACGAAAAGAGCCATTTTTTAAAAGCAGTATTGAGATTTATCAATTCTGATTTTAAAATAATTTCTGATTTATAAACTGGAATGGAAAAGAGTTCTAACAAGTCCAGAACATAACGTATGAAATATTACTCCAAAATCCGAGTTACACCTTCAGTTCCCAACTCCATTCCGGCATTTGAAAGTTATTCCTAATTTCTTAAAGACTAAGCACAGTTTATCAGCTATGAAGTTCATTAGCACGTTTCGCTCATTCGTGATCGACGATCCCTCAGAATCCACAGAACGATGCATCTTCCCCCTTCCCTCGCCACCCCTTTTCGAACGTCCGTGACATTCCGACGCGTTCTTCTTTTCGAACCTTTCTCGCACTCGCAGCGTGTGAAGGCGTGCATACCCCCTACCATGATGAACCAAACGATGCCTGACCACCCCGCATTAACCGATTTGCAGGGCATTAATTTATCGATCATAGCGGTCACGTGATTAAAAGTCGATACCTCTTCTCGACGCGTTCCTTTGTGTCGAGGACGATCCGTTTGACTCCGGGATATATATATATGATATATATGTATACACACACTTACACGCGCGTCGACTTTTATGCTGCTTTTTTATTTATTGGAGCGTTCGGTTTTTGGTTTATTTTTATTGGGGAAACAGTTTTTGGGCGGAGTTGCCTTTTTGGGTGTGCTCGAAGGCATTTGGGTGTTTTTGAGCAGACGATTTTTAAACGAGAGAGACTTATGAGGTAATTACTCGTTAGTTGTTAATCAGCCCTTTTGTTTCATTAGGAGTACTTAGTGTCCAAGATTATAAGCAGAAGTTTGATGGATTTTTGATTCAGGTTACCTACTGGTTTCATTAGTTGCGATTTTAAGAGCGGCGAAAAAATTCCTGCTAATCAGGAGCTTTTAAGCCGAGACTGTGTTATTATCGGCGAAATTGTGTATGTGTAGTATTCAATTTTGGGCGATAAAACCCCGCGAGAGTTGGTTTGTAAGCACAGGTTTGTCTTTCATTACTTAGTTTTATTCCTTCCTAATTGGCTCATTAATTACATGTTGCTCTCCGGACCCGCCATCTTCCCGTATTTCTTAGTTTCTAAAAATATTAATCTTATGAGGCATTTTTTAAGAAAATGGTCATTAAAGCTGATCTTTGGGACAGATGATTCTAAATGAAGCATTACTTTTGCTTTTTAAACGTGTTGCTTAATCGTTTGTCATAAAGCAGCAGAGCAATAAAGCAATTCCTCGGTAACTGACAAATCAGTTGTTACGCAAAGTACCCTACAGATCATTAATAGTACTACAGCCATTCATAGCACAGCAACACATTCATACAACGAAAGGACAAGTACAGGTGTGAGAAAGTACATCCATACCCGAAACCGAGATTCGAACCAGGAATCTCTCCATCCGGTCAGACTTCTCTGATCTATAGACAAGGTGGCCGGCATTTTCGTTGCTTCAAAAGAAGTTTTGGAAGGAGATGTTTACCTGCTTTGGTCAGTGAATGTGGATCTGCTATCTTATTGCAATAGATCCTACAATGTCCAGGGATCGCCTGAAATCGTACAATTTTTTAATTAGTTGCAAAATTTGTTTTAAGGGTGCACTACGAGAGGGTAGATCCTCATCGCACCCCTTTGCGCACCAATAGATATAATTATTAAAGTGTAATTGCCAAATAGCACTGCTACCCGGTAACTTATACCGGTATCCAAATTTTAACTTTGACTGTCTTTAAGAAATCTTATATGACCAGCTTTTCATTCTTTGGAGCAGAGAAAATCTATCTATTCCTTGCTTTAACGATAGTAATTTCTAGCTGTATTTTTGTTCCGTTCATATTTATTTTCTGAATTTCCAACTAAACACCCTTAACTATTCAATTATCTATTCTATGATCAATAAGCCTATGCCATGAATAAACCCATTAAACACACCGATCAGTATCGCTTTGATAAGAATGGATCGATTACACTGGGGAACAGTGATTTGGCTGACTAAGATCTGTAACTTGCTCCTGACTAACTTTTGGCCACTGAGTTCAAAAATGATCTCAGTTTTAGATCACGCTGAAGTTGCGAGCTACATAAGGCTCAAAACCACGTATCAAAATAAAGGACGTCGAACAATTAAAAGACAAAATAAAGATTTTTTCACGAGTAGTAATTGCATACATTCATACAAGAAAAAGACCTTTTTTGTTTCTTATTGACACGGAACATTGAGAAGTAATAATACGATTTAGATGAAATTTGGAATAACAGTCAACTTACACGGAAATAGGTGAGGATTCAGTTTTGACCTTAATCGCTCCAAGAGCAGTTGATATTGAAAATCTTTAGCGCGAGGTATCCAGCAATTAAATCAGCAATGTAAAAGATAAATCAACATCAATATTAGCACTTGCATTCAAATAAAAAGCGAACCACACAATAAATAAATAAAATAAAAAGTGTGTACATTACTTTTATGTCTATATTATAGTGATGGAGATAGGTAAATAGATATATCAATGTGTCAAATCATATGAATGTGTTTTAAGCTCAAAGGTATGAGAAATACTCTGCTGGTAATAATTTAAAGAAGCGCTAAATAAAATCGCAGCTGAAAAGCATTTACGATATTAAACGATTAAATCGATAATGCCGCTTGAGAAGATGACAAAATTAACAACAAACTAATATGCCTCCTATAAATAAATCTCATAACATTCTAAATGAATAAATTAATCATTTCGTAAAGTTCTATTTTTTCTTAAAAATAACACTGTGCACAAAATTATTCCGCGTGTGTTAAGAAGTCCAGAAAACAATGGTTACTAAGGCAACATGCTGGCAGCCATTTTGGAGCACGTGACCGTGACGTCTCAAGCTGAGAATGATCGGAAGTCAGGGGTCCAATCACATTACGCCGAAGGCTTTTTTTTTTTTTTTTTTTGAGGAATAATTAAAGTCCTGGTATCCTGTTGTTTTGTTTTCCGGAAAACGGGAGAGGAAAGTTTGTTAGTGGTGGGGGTGCAGTTTAGAGCGAAATTACAGCATGTAGAGTGGCAACAGCAAACGGAGATTTTGTGATTAAGAAAAGAAAAAACAGAACTTTTGCTTTTTCGATTGGTTTTTCGTTGAAACTTGCACAAGCAAATGGGGATTGGTTAGAAATGTAGAGAAATTACTTTTAAACGCATGTTTTCTGCTTACCGTAAACGAGGACTACTTTGAACCAAGGGGCCTCCTTTGGCCTAAACTTTTTAAAAGATAGAATACTCTCTGATAAACTTCATGTAGCAGATTTTAAATTAATTTCTACAGTACTACCTACTTGAAGCTGCTGTCTAGCTGACACTTCTGAAATTAATTAAAACACCTCTACCTGAAAGTTATCAGATAACATTCTATCCTACCGTATGTTTGAGCCAAGGAAAAACCTTAGGGGCAAAGTAACTCGTGTTTACAATACTGTAGTAATTATTTTACCTCACACATGTTAGTATAAGGAACATTGCACACAATCTTAAACAAACCACAGCAAGTAATCCGAAAATATTTTTAAACTTTAACGTTTAAAAGTTTGAAGTTATAGTATCTTCACTTCCATAATTAATATGTTGTGAGCATCGCTAACTTTCTTCTCGGATGTTTCAGATAAATCTTCTATTCTAAAAATTTCCAAAGAACGATACGCCTTGAGAATAACTAGCGTCAAAATAACATTGGCATTATTTCATATTTGTGTAAAAGTCCATGTGTAAAATTTTTCTCTTGAATACTGACGTTTCTATCCTACCTATATTGATAATGCTCCAAAATAGAAACATTTAACTACACCGACCTCCTTTGATCAATTGGTGCCAAATCTTTATCACCACCAGATGTCGCCGAGAACTATTTAAGTACTAACTGAAGGACCAGGGGGGAAAAAGATGAAAGTCACTTTTTCGTCAATTTTGAGATATTAGCGCTATCTAGGGGCTATGAATGATTAGTATCATCTGGTATAACAACAAGGGGGAAAAAAGATGAGAATCGACCGAAATGTGTATAAAAACTCTATTAACTACAAAGGGAGTTATGAAAAATCAAACTTTGTTCTTCGTTTTTCTCGAAATCGCTTTTTGGTCACTTTCATCTTTTTCCCCCTGGCCCTTCAACTGTCATAGGAAACCTTGTATCACTCCTTGAGATGTAGTCAGGAATAAAAGAGAAAATCTCCATTGTCTCTTGGAGCCATTGGAGACAAATATTTATCATCACAGTGTGTGTATTGCTTTTAAAACCCTTCATATAATTTTCTGACGCAAAAAGTGTTTTCAAAGTCCAAATAGCTTGTGCTATTAAACGGCTTCAAGCTAATTATATTTACTGTTTCCTATTTTAAAGCCAACATACTGACACCTTGAGGTCCCACTTCGCATTTGAATATTTATATTTTAAAAAAAAGGGAGAGGAGTATATTTATTTTGAAAATGTGCACATATATGTTAAATGTTTTATTAGAAAACTTAATATGGCAATGCTTTATAGTCAGAGATTCTAGTGTTTATTTTTGTCTATAGACTTTTTCAAAAAATAGAAATTATTTTCAAGGAATTCTATCAAACTCTTACAACTCATCTTGCCAGCATGGCAGTAAATATTTTTGAATGGTTTCATACCAATACATTTCGAGTCAAAGATATTAACTGTTTACCTCTTTTTGTTTACATTTCCCATCATTAAGAAAAATCAACAAAATTTTCAATAAGAGGAAATTATTCTTGTCTTAAAAGAATTACATTTCTTTACCGAAAGTTGGTCAAGTGAAAATTTGTTTTTGCATTATAAAGTAAATATCAGAATTTAAATCTATGAAAGTATTTTTTCCCTCTTCTAAGCAAAATAAAGTCTTTCTTCTCTGAAGCGATAAATAAGCGATAAATGTTCTCAAGTTTCTTGTTTCGTATGTTTTCTCAAAGCTTTTATGTTTTATGAGCCATGATGCAGCATCCATGTTGAGAGCTGATCGTTAAAGCTAAAAAAAGGATGATAAAAGACCAGCAGCGATTGGAGCTAACCCCTTCGCCTAACTAAGTAAAAGCTTTATTAGCAAAAGATGCAACCTCCCCCTCATTGCCTAAAAACTAAGGATACGGAAGATGTCGGAAAACAGGAAATTATTATTAGGTAAACGTAAAAAGGACCTTTCGCCTCTCTTGTTTCTCCTCCCGTTACTCTCTAACCCCTACTAATTTGAGCGGCAGGCACATTTATGGCACGCAATTTAGCCCCGAAGGCGAGACAGAAAAGACCAAAAAACAATATTAAAAGATTAGAAATAACAAGCAAAAGAAAGAAAGAAAAAATAGTAAAAACAACCCCCGCGAAAGACGCGTAATTCGCGAAATTAATTGAATATGAAGAACTGTTAAAGACAGCACGGCAAAATATTATGTTAGAGTATTTGGTTCTGTCTTTTTCCCTCTTCTTTTTCACGCCCTTAAACGGAAAAATTAACGTGCTTTCAGTGGCAACAGTTCGACGTTGACGGGCGTTGCCATGACAACGATGGGGAAAATTATCCGCTTGTCCAATAAATTAATAAAAATAAGCGCCGGAGATTGGGTGTAAGAGAAGAAACGAAAACAAAACAAGAAAATAATGACAAATATTTAAAAAAAACTGCATTATAATAATAATTTAACGGGTGTTATTTCCCAAAACCGCAAAAATGACAGAAGTAATTTAAATTGGACAATAGATAAACATCCAGCGCTTTAATACGTACGTCTCACCTATACTTTAATACGAACAGCACATGTATGTACGCGTCGAGAAAAATTTTCTGACAAGTTTTATAATTGGTATCGGTTTTTAAAAGCTTTTTAAAAGGGACGAGGAAAAATTGTTTTCCAGTCGGACTTCCCATATTAAGAGCGAAGCAAAAAACAAATAAATAAAAAATGAAAATCCGGAGAATTTATTAGTCGTCGGAAATACGATTTCCAAAAGTTTGTCGCTTGGATATCTGAAAACTGTGAATGAAAAAAAAAAGAACGTGTTTAGTGAATTAATGAATTCTTTAGTTTGGGGGCTTCGATATAATGCGAAGATGCGAGGAAAAAACAATTCCAAAGGTTTGTCAAGTGAAGTTTAAAGTAAAAAATAATCTTATAGGTGATGAAACTATCTTGTCTGTCTTATTTTCTTTCTAATCGATTTTTTAAAATTAATACGGGGTTTTTCTTTTTCTGCGAACTGGTTTATTCTTTATTAAAATCGTTTCGATTTAGTTTACCTGTGTTGATAAGTCAAATTGAGTTTTTGAATTAGTGGGGATACCGTGTTAGGTTTTTCGATATCCTGTAAATTATATTTCTTTTAAATTTCCTACTCTATGTAATTAGAAACTTTTTCTCCCGCTGAAGTATGTTTCACTTTTAAGATAATTGTTGTAGTTTTGGGAATAAAGTTAAAACTGAAACATTTGAGGTTGAAAGCATTTCTGGAAAAATTGCAGATTACAAATTGATTATAATGTTTGCTACTTCAAGGTGCTTAGTGATGAGAAACATTATATTTTTTTGTCGCATAACTAGTGAAAATAACTTGATAATATTATGCCTGAACTAGGAAAAAATTTAGACATCTAATGGTATAGAAAGCCCATTTGAACATAGATTAGTAAGAAATGACAATTTATTTAGAAAATCCAAAACTTTATGCGTTCAAATGCTTAAATTAAGGAAAGGTGCAAATTATGAAAATGTACTGCGACACAGTGTTCGTCATATTGAAATATAGAAAAATTTGGATTGGTTTGATGGAATTTTTTTTTTTTTTTTTTTTTTTCAGTATAAAATATAGTAAAAATTCGGCAAAACGTAGATTGCTTCTATTACAATCAAGCTTCTTGCGTATGCAAAATCTTTTCATATTTCCCGCTGAAACGCGTGAAAATCTTATGGCGATTGCTGGCTCTAGTACAAATTAAGAAGTATCTTTCTCGTTCCGTGTCAGTTAAGCATGCGTTTGGATTTGAGAAGTATGAATACAACTTAAGCTTGCAATACACGCAATACACCACCAGCTCGGTTATTCCATTCAGAGACTCCAGTTTCGTCTTTATTATTGACTCATCAGTCAGGCATAGGAACTGGCCGAGCTGGAGGCAAATTTCCTCTTGTAGAAGCTAAGCGTGCCGAAAAATTGGTAGCTAATGTAAAATCAGTACACCAACAAGAAGCCGCAGGAATGATATGGCACAACTAGTAAATTAACCCATTTATACCCAAGTTTTTTTTAACAATTTTTTTTTCAATTTTTATCTGCTTAAAACTCTTACTTGGAATGGTTTACATACATTTCAGGCTTAAAATAATTCGCCGTTGCCATATTTATTAAGTTATTTAACGTCCTGTTTATGGGATATTTTGCAGATATGTCAGCAAAATACGACCTTACTCGACTTTACTTTTGCAAAGTAATATTACAGAAGGCATCTCTGATCAATTTTAAGCAAATCATTTTAAAATAGTTTAATTTTATGAAAAATAAGTTCGTAAAAAAATTACTTTCTGCGGCTACCCATGCTGGATCGTTGCTTGACTGGTTTGTTTGAAAATAACTGTCAATAAATAACCTCTGATGTCCAAATAGTGGCTTTAACTGACTCTCTCAAGAAGGACTATTTAACTTGTGAAAAACAGCTTTAGTAAAAGGATATACCCATTACAGGTTTTTGTATGCAGTAACTAACAGGCGTCTCGTTTTTAGGCTACTGAGCATAAAGGGGTTAAGGTGCCTCATAAATTTAGCTGCCTTAGCTATGACTTAGGTACGGTAACTTACTTCTTAACAACTTTAGAGGCTTAAGTTTTTGTAAGATAAATACGCTGTATGAAGAGTACATTTTCTTGCGAAGAGTGATTTGTAGCAAAGGTCTCAATTTAAGTCTTACCTTCTTTGGAAGACACAATAACGAATTCAATTTAGAAACTTTAAAATTTCGAGGTCACAGTGGCTCATGGGCCCTTTAAACAATTTTTCAACGTGTTAAGTGTACTGGCCACTAATGCTGTGGGCTTATATGCCACCATTTTTGAATTGCCAATATTAATGGCTACTAATATTCTGTACTGTTATACTACTGAACTTTTACTGAGAAATGTTAAAACACCTTGTGTTCTAGTGATACAAAAAAGTGATGTTATTTTTTGAAATGCTTTTTTTTTTCTCACCGATTTCAAAATAAGATTGAAGACACACTTTCACAACCTTTTTTGAAAATTATTTTCATTGGATACTTTCCAAGCAATTTTTGCATCTGAAAATTTGTGTGTTCAAGTTCAGTAGTAGACATTCTACCAATAAAAAATGCCAAAACTTTCAAAGCGTACTCTTTTCGTGTCAACACAAACTATTGAATAAAGATGCCATAAGTCATTTCACTTTTTTTCTCTATTCTATGGTTATTGAGAATTTATATTATCCTTCTTCCATCAACTAATTTTTTCTGGAAAATTTCAATGACTTATGTTTGAATAGGTAAAAAGGGCTTTTTAGAAGTTCCTTCATTGCAAAAAAATCAGGGTACGCTATTTGAGTGCGCCTTGCAAGTTTTCCGAGAATTTAGTTGGAACGGATACCAAACTCAAAGTAGAGGCTTCGAAATTCGCCCCAATTTTATTTAAGATGCCAAATTTCAATCAGAATGCTTTTACGAACAAATACAGTATTTTTTCAAAATTATTTCTTATCGATCAATGCTAAAGCTCAAATAAAAACATTTATTAAAGCATCCGAATAGAAGCTGACGGTATTAATAAAGAGTTATTTTACATCTTAAAAGTAATACTACTATTATTTTATCTTTCCTTATATCAAACGGTATCTGATTAAATTAAGCATATAAAACTAATTTTCAAAGTACCCCGGATGAAAAAAAATTCTAATCATTTCCAGTATTACCCGCCAACAATATAGCCGATTGCAGACGATAAAAATTGTAGTGATAATGAGATGCTTTTGCCAATACCGCCATCCACCCCTCTCCACAAATTCCCCGTATTTCCTTAATTTCAAAGAACTGCCAAGCTTATTCCCTACAAAGCGCGTGATGGATTTTTCATCGAAAAAGCACTAATAAATAAATAAGTACCGAAACTTGAAACAGAAGAAAAAAAATAAATCAACGAGTCGCGTTCCGCCTCGTTATTGGCGTTATTATCTTCGAATTCCTCATTCTCCAAAATTTAAATAAACAATGTTAATAATAATAATATTATTAATATTAAGCTTATCGATTCCTTTGAGTCTTTGGAGAGCGCATAATAACAATAATTCCGACCAAAGAGGAGGGGGGGGGCACAAAAAGGAGAACTTAAGAACAAATAAATAAATTACGTTACCATCTTCCTTTCTCATCCGTACTCTACCTTGCCCCTACCCCTACGAGTTTATTAAAATATCTCATTAAATAGAGAAAACAATCTTCGGAATAATCCGAATTATTGAAGCTCCAATGGTTAGATGAATAAATTTATTTTAAATTTCCTTTTTTGCTTTTTGTATTTATCATTATTTTAGGGCTTTTTTTGTTTTACCTTTTCGTAATTTTTGCGCTGCATCTTCCAAATATTGTCTGTCTTCTGTTGGTTGGTAGTTGAGGGAAGAATGGTGTAGTTCGCCGCTTGAGATATAAGAATGAGTCAAATTGGGATAACGAGCAAAAATATATAAATTGTAACTTTTTCTTAATTGAAAGCTTTCTAAAAAAATTCAGTCTCATTAATTTTTTTCCTGTAGCCATTATATCCGCGTAGCTCTCAACAAAAATACGCATTTTTTCGTGTGCAATAATCTCTGAGGTTGACGGCATCATTAGTATTCTTCATACGCTTAGTGTTGTAACTAGTTTTACTACGTCGGAAGGCAATTAATAAGCTAAAATGATGTGGTATTAAAATACATTTTTCTTAAGAAGAAAACAAATCCTGAAAATACTACATTTTTAATGTAGTTAAGGTTCACCTAACAGCAGTATCTTTGTTATTTTAGTTTATTTATAAAGGATTTAACACTTATCTGGAAAAAAATCCTTTTCACTAATTAGGCAAACTATCTCCGCATAGTATTAGTTTTTATGTGGAATTTAAAAGCACATAACACTGTATTTGTTGTTGCTGTTTTTTTTTTGTAAACTGAATACAAATAATAAATCCTGTTTTCCATGTTTTTTGTATTGTGCCTGTAACAAAAATAAAAAAAGAAGAGGATGACTTTGCAGAACGTATTTTGTTTTTCTAAGTTCTCTCTCTCTCTCTTTCTTTCTTTCTTTCTTTCCTTTCTTTCTTTTTGAGGGTGTATTTGGGCATGTTTAAAAGTTCTTATACCAAAGTTCTGTGCTTTTTTGAAAAAACAATGAAAATCAACAAAAAGACAAGTCAGTGCAAGTAGTAGAGTCAAACATTGATAACAATATTGTAACGCTGTTTTTAGAATTTTCATCTAATATCCTTTATAGGAAAGTTTTGAATATTAGACATTATTTTTTTTAAGACTCCTTCATTTTTTGTGTGGGGGGGGTAGGCAAAAAATATGCTTATGAGCTTGGAAACTCACGAGAATGTTTTTCCAAATCACTCCAGATTTTTGCAAAGTATTTTAAGCTGTAATTTTGTTTCTGTAATGCAATGAATACCTAGTTGTGTATCAAAAGCTGAACAATATATTATAGTTATAAATAATTCTGACTTACCTCCCTTTCTTTAGTTTTCCTTCACTAACTTTCTCAGCTATTCCCGAATAGATAAAGTTATTTTTAAAAGTATCCATATTCTTTATCTCGATGAAATAGTAAAAGAACGTAACATAGCTTTGAGTTTAAAAAATATTTTTACTATTTATCTAAATTTGAAAGATAATTCATTTCTGAATTAAATAGGTAAAGTATTTGTACAAAAGAATGTCCTTGTAAGGTGTAAAAAGAAAAGAAGTGGTATTTCCTTTCATTGTCATCTGGTAATTCTCACAGTTGATTTTAACCTAACCCCTATATGTAAAACAACAGGTAGGCACTAAGACAAAATCCAACAAAAATTGTCTTAGAAATAATTCAAAGAAGCCACTCAACCTGAGTATAGCCCAACCTGAGTGATAGCCCAAACAGACGCAGGCCTGTACTCGGTTTAAAAGCCCAGACGCATATTCAAAAAAGTTACGTACTGAATAAGAGTGCTGCTGTCGTCAAGAGGGTTAAGACTATACTTGCAGCGTACTTAGTACCTCTCAGAGCTCTTATTAACTTAAGGAATATACAAGGTACCCCAGAAAGGCAGCGACCGCTTTTAGAAGGGGCTATTATGGCTGTTGGAATGAAAATTGCATAGGAAACCATAACAGCAAACGTCATTGAAAAGTGGTATCAAAGGTAGAAGAGCAGTAAGAACACAACACTGTTATTATATAAGTAATAGCTCCTGGACGTCGCTAGTGCAAATTACGTTCTGAATGAATACAGTTTACAACATTTTGTGCAGCTCAGATGCTCTAAGTCCCCACCTTTTTTCTTTTACAATCAAAGAAACTTTATCCGAAAATCAGTGCTCCTTGTATGTGATTTGGGCATCATGACTGCTGTAGATAATTCTACCTTATGTTCTACTATTATGAAATGTATTCATGTAATTTTCCATTTGCACTAATTATCTCAAAAAATGCTTCCCATTGATTACTGTCATGTATTTTTTCAAATCTTCAAAATATGCAATCGATTTTTCGACATTGGGTACCTGTGCATTTCTCATTACTTAGCTATAATCTAGCTATTAGTCATTGTACTTTCGAAACACCCTAAGTAAATATTTTCTATATAAACTATCTCACTTCGAACATTATAAACTCCAGAACACACATTTTAAAAATCTTATTCATAAGAAAAATCATATCTCAGATGTTCAACACGATAATTAAATGCCGGAACAAGTCCCACACACTGAAAACATCCATATCCCACTTTTCCTCTGTGCCTCTTCCACTCATACATACCTATGCGAACTTTTCATTATTATTGGACTCTTTTAATTGTCCGATAGAAATTGCTTATTTAAGGCAGCCATCTGGAAGAAAGTAAGAAATTTATCCTATAAGTTTCTTTCTTCCTCTGCTTCGATCCCCCAGCCCTTTATTAAATTTTAGTTTTGATGGCTGTGTAAATAAAATGCCTTCTTTTTTGCAGCTTTTTCATTTCATTTATATTTATCCAGACATATATCTTACCTTGTGAAAGCAGGCGACTAGGATTCCGTCGCAAGTTAAAATAAACTTGTTTTTGATTACGTTTTTTGAAATTAATTTTATATTAGAATTGCTTATCTTTTTGGATAATAAGGTTTCTTCTCTTGCATCTTTTGTAATGTTGTATTTACCTGCTCCTTTATTATTTTAGGTTAGATTTTCCATTATCTTTGCCCTAGAGGAGCGTTTAATGGAAAAATGTTTACGGATATTTTGATTATTTGAATGAAAGCAAAACTTGATTAATATGTATTGCACGTTCCGTAAACATATTATGATTTACATAATCTTTTAAAAAACGTATTGTAATAGATTTCTCAAAGACATAAAATATGTATTAATTTATATGGTAATAGAATGTTAACTCTTTTTCCTGCTCTTTTTTTTTTTTTGAAAAAATATTTCAAAGTTATAAATTTTCATTTTGAAAATTCTTCTTCTTCTTCTATACAAACCTTAAAAACGCTTTTCTGATAGTTAATATCCTGAAATTGCTACGATATAACAAGAATTAATTATTATTTCTTTCCGATGCTTTTTTTAACCTTTGTTGCATTTTGTATTAAAAATATGTTTGTTTTTGTCAGCAATAGATTTTATTGCTTTTTCTTCTACTCTTCCATGTTCACCTTTTTCAAAACTTGTTTCATTGTAACATGCAGTTTCTTTCTTTTTTTTTTTGTCATTTCTGAATTAATAGAGCAAAATTGTTAACTATTCCACCATCAGAGGTTGACTTTGGCCCCATACGTGACGCATGCAAATAATTAAATATTAAGTAACAAAATTATTTATAATGAAAATAAAACCATTTCAAGAGTATATTTGCATCAATTGTAAAGATTAAAAAATGTGCTTACTCCTGTTTAGTTATAATAAATCTATTACAAAACGTTGATGAAATTATAGAATCTGTTGGTCCCGCACTTTACTGTGGAATGGCCCATATATAGTTCCTTTTGAAGAGCTGAATGGCAAATCTATATTTGCATTACTTTTTAAGCAAACCCAGATAGCTCCAGTTATAAAACTAACCATGAAATGTGAAATGATTCTGCAGTAATTCCGTAAAAAATGTACAGTTATTGAAATATAATAATACCCACTTGAGATGACATTCCAAGATGGTAATCAATCTCGGGTAAATATTAAAGAAAATGAGAGCTATACATAGTAGCCTCCCATATAAGGCTTTAACTTATTTTAAGAAATTCCTATATGGCCCCTTACACGCACCCAAACGAAGGAGCTAGGACTAAGTTCGTTAAAAAGGGGCAAGAGATTGAGAACGGTGAGGGGGTTCTAAAAAGATTTAAAAGGATGCGAAGCGAAAGCTTCGGGGGATGAAAAAAAAAAAACTTCGACTTCAACTACCACGACGGAGACGGAAGCCAAATGAGTGCATTTGGTCAAATTTGTTAGGAACCGAAGACCGGTTGATCGTAATGAAAGGGAACGCCGCTAAAGCGAACTTAAAAAATAGTTGGGGACTATCTTTTTCAATCCCCCCCCCCCCCATGGAGGATTTTTCCGAAATCATTTATTACGATCCCGGGCAGGTGCCAAGTCGGCACAGAGATGGAATTTATCACCTCAGGATTTATGGGGATTTCCTAACAGATTTAAATTTTTTCGTGTGATATTTTTCTTCAGTTGAACTTGCATGTATTTGCAATGTATTTTCAGCATTGTTGCTTTCTGTAAAGTTCAAATATTGACTGTTTTCCGCTACTTGTGAAGAGAAATACATTAGGGCCATTCCATGAAAAGTGAAACCAATTGGTCAAAAATTCATATTGAAGTTATGTTGCTATGCTATACATCATTTTAAAGCTTAAGATGTATATTTTAAGAATCCTGCATTGGTTTTTTGGTGAGAGTTAGAATAATACTTGTTTTCTTAGTTGGAAGTACGGATATTCACGAACTTGTAAAAATCAGAAAAAAGAACACATTTTCAAATGCATATTTCTCATCGAAAAATAAAAACAAAAATAACTACTTGTAGCACAATTTTAAATACTAAGACGGTACTATAATAATATGCATTCATTAATTTCTTTTGAATTGATCTAAATGGTGTAATTGAAGTTTGAAAAAAAGAAGTTTGATGTTACATCTGTAACAAAAAAGAAGCAAAAGTTGTCATTACGTCCTAAAAAATCAAAATTAAAAAAAACCATTGATGGTCCTTTTGGCAAATTCTTAGAGTAATTGTCCACCATAGTTAAAAATATTGCAACTGATTTAGTTTTTAAATTAATGCTGTTACAGACGTAACATTTCGGACATAACAAATGGCTCTATGTTACGTCCGTAGCAAAAGTAAATTTCCAATTAAATAGGTAAAAAGCACAGGATGAGCAATACATGTATATAGCATAATATGGTACGAGTACTAAAGTTTCTGGTATCCTGATTTTGAAATTTTTAATTATGTCGGCATGTAATTGAAATTTATTTCTTAAGATTAATAAAATACACATATGGTATACTGATTATAATTTATACCTCAACTGGCATTTTTTTGCTACGTTACATGGAAAGGGAGCTGTGGATGGTGTTGGGGGTATGGTCAGGCACCACGTGTGGCAGAAAGTAAGATCTAGAACAGCATTTGTCAACGACGCTCTTTCCTTTTTTCAGTGTGCTAACTCCATTGCAGAAAAAGTTAAAATTATTTATATGCCCCAGGAAAATGTTTTAAAGCTGACACCAAAATTGGAAGAACGGTGGGCTAACATCGCGAATTTGCCAAAAGCCCGCGAAATGCATTGTTTTCGAACAGAATACGAAAATGCCGTTCGAATTTCGAGAACGTCGGACGAAAAAGGACACATTTTTTCATTCAAAAAAAATTATCAAAATTGACCAACTGTCATCAAGAAGGTTAAATTTTAGTTTGGTACTAGTATTCTGCTATATCATCCAACATTTTCAAATTTTTAAGTTCTCCTAAGACCAATCACTGATTCCAGGGAGGAATTTACTTTTTCCGATTTTTTTATGTAGCAGTCCCATTATGCATTAATTTTAAGCATACAAATAAATGAATTTGTGTGAAGGCCCTTCTAAACTTTTCTTGTGTCAATCTTTCTTGGAAATAATTGTCTTAAGATGCATTAATTCATTGTTACATATTGACATATCGGCATATGCTCTCAACTCCCCCAGACTTACCCAAATTTTCTAAAACTGTTACAGTATAACTTAAAATATTCAAATAATGTGTTAATTAATGCTACTGTATTGTTTTAGCACAAAAATCTCTGTTTATTCCTGCTTTAAAATACTGTTTTCTACTTTCAAATCAGAGATGTTATGTCTGTAACACCACTTTGTTTCGTCCGTAACAAGTTTATGAATTTTTTTCACAAATTCGGCAGTCAAAATTCACACAATCTTTATGGTTTTAGAAAGCTTGAAGTCTCTAGAATACGTATTTAAAAAAAAAACTTCAAAATTTCCGTATAATTCAGAGGAATATTGTAAGTTGTATGACATAGTCGAGTTTTTGCTGTTTTGTGAATTACGTCTGTAACAGGCAGTTTTTAATTTCTGTATTTTTTTGTAATTAAGCAATCTGCACGCAAATTTAATGTAGCATAAACATCATCAAGTTACACTACAGGAAAAAAAATTGAAGACTTTCATCAGCCCAAACCAGAATTATTAGTGTTCAAAGTCTGCGATTGTTACGTCTGTAACGATGGAATTGCCCATTATTAATTGTGCATTATTCGCAGCTGTTTTAATGTTGCATATTTCCTTTTATTATATAAAATACAAGCTCTATTGGAGTAAGGGAAATTTTGTTTCCGTTTTTGAATGTACTTTACACCAAGTAGTAGGAGCAAAATGGCTTAACCATAAAAAAGCATTAATATCAATATATATTTTTAAAAAGATTACTTGCTTTTTCTACCAGTTATTTTGAATTTTGTATTTGATTCTCAATATAAATGTGTGTAAGTTTCTAACTTCACCTTAAGCTAAGATTCTTTACCTTAAGTTAATTATTTCTCCCTTAAGCTACATATTTCTTCCTAAGCTAAATACCATTCAAATCACCTGTACAACACTAATGTTTAAGATTTAAACTACTTATTTCTTCTTTAAGCTGAAGTTCATTTAAGTTACCTATTTCTCGATTGGTTCTTTATCCAAAGTCTTTTTTTTATCGTAGCAAAAATGTTATTTGAATGTAAGTGATTTTGTAGTTTTGTTCGTTTTATACGCTTTTAATGGTTTTATTTGCCTCCTGCTTCTATTACCAAAACATATTTTTGTAATTTAGCTTTCCTAACTGCGGGTGCAACAAGGAGGGTTAAAGCCCCTTAGAGCCAAAGTTTTGCCAAATCCTCTGTAAAATTCCAAAAAAAAAAAAACCGCACTCAACCCAGAACAGGTCGCTTTCGGTCTTAACGAGAATTGGGGCCTGTAAAAGAAGTGTTTAGTGTTTGGAGCCCCTCAATAATTATTATTACTTTCTCTATGAACTACTGGTAAAAACTAAGAGCTGCGGGAGTTTTTATTTTATTTATTGCAATGTTATATTGGTTACTCATGAAATATTTTTGAAAATATATATCAGTCATATATTGTCCTTTCATTGTCCTCTGTAGCTTTGGATGCTGTGTGAAAACATTAATTAACTGTATTTAAAATCAAAATTTAGCTATATTTCTTAATGTAGTACCATTATTTTCTCTAAATATTTTAAAAATAATTTTAAAAGACTTACATTTGCAAATCATCAATCTCGTAGAGTACTTGCAGTGATTGATTTTAAAGTAATATCATGATGACTGTTTGAATTAAAACTTTTCCTAATTTTAATCAACGTCACTTCGTTATGTAAAAAACATGTTTTGAATTGCACTTAAAATTAAATTTTCTGACATCCACCACCTTGGCAATTTTTCTTTGTCATTGCCAGAGTTTTCGCCTCACGTACCACAATGCACCCTACCCCACAAACGTAAAAATCCCCCACATTATGTCCCTGCGAAAACATTCCTTTCAAATTTCGAATTTAAATTGAAAATAATCTCCATTTAATCTTTAATTACCCGATAATTAACTGCTGATTAACAAAAGCTTCCTTTCGAACATTTTCAAATGTGCCTCCACAGTCCCATATTCCAGTGGGCATTTTTTGCCGCTCCTACCTGGCCGGGAACCTTCAACCCATGAGTATTTTTTTATTATTTTTTTCCCTCTGCTAAATCCCTAACTCTCCCTGAGTCCCTTTTTTAAATCTCCAACTCTCTTCTTAAAGGGACTCAACGGGGCGTGAAATTGCGTCGTTTGCATAATGAAGGACGTCTCTTCATCCACGGAAC